>JAYESA010000006.1:69144791-69422291 GCA_036927795.1 Iris macrosiphon | reverse complement strand
CATTTCTTGCTGGTCTCACTTATAGTTTCTGGACTTGACTCATTATATGTATTCATGCTGGACTCACTACATGTTCTTGTGCACGCACTTGCTCTTAGTTTAGATTTCTTATTATCTTGAAGTCATTACTATCTTGCTTCTGATATTCATGCATCTTTACCTTTATGCACCAGTGATACATATATGTTTTCTTGTTTCATACTTTATTTCATTCACCTTGCTACTTGCTACAACTGCTTTATAGTTTTTATCATTTAACTGGAACTACTGTTAGAGGTATACTTGCTCCAGTCCTGACTGGACATATTTTTTCCAGAGGATTCAGAGGATTGGTGTCCGACGTTTTATGGACCTCAGTCTGTCGATGGTACAGACAGGGACCCCCTAGTTTAGGAGTAATTTTTGGGTTGGTAGCCGGGATCACTAGGACCTGTTATTGTATTTATTAGCCTTTGGTACCGGGTTTGTCCCTGGTTTTGGTTTGAGACTTGTATTATATTTGATTCAGGATGTTGTTGTATTATTATTATTATTGATGTTGTGGTTGTTTTAGTAGTAGTTGTTTAGACTTTATAATTGTTAGAATTTTGTGTTATCTTATCATGCTTAGATTCAGTATTGAGTACTTGTTATTATCATTATTATATTGCTCCTCCGTTTGGAGTTAGGATCTTGACAGGTATATATATTGATTGCGTGAGATTGTTAGCTAGATAGTTGACCTAAAC
The DNA here is from genome assembly GCA_036927795.1 of Iris macrosiphon. Lineage (NCBI taxonomy): Eukaryota > Viridiplantae > Streptophyta > Magnoliopsida > Asparagales > Iridaceae > Iris > Iris macrosiphon. Next base: position 69,421,563 of record JAYESA010000006.1, on the reverse strand, counting down.
CGTGTTCTACCGCCGATGCTGCGGCGTAGGCTGGACGTACCCACGACTCATGCCCGATTTTTTGGGTGCGGGTCGTGACACTTGCTGCCCGGCAGGGTAGTCGTGAGGTAAAGGGGATGCGGGGCTGTCGTGGTCCAGTTGTTGTGCAGGCGGGTGGTCGAGTTCAGACGGCTCCGACGGTCGGGACGAGGGTGATCACCGGAGGTGGGAGGCCGGGAAGAGGTGAGGAGGTGATGGTTTAAAGTTTAGGGTTTAGGTTTTTGTAGTTTTGAAGAGGGAGAGTGATGTCGAAAATAATGGAGGAAATGAGAGGTTTGCATGAGGGAGATGAGGGTGATGATGACATCCTAGGGATTAGGGCCGGTTGTACCTTGTAATGGGGTTGGCATTGGGAAAGGGGTTAGGCTATATATATATATATATATATATATATATATATATATATATATATATATATATATATATATATATATATATATATAGGAGGGTGTTGTGTGGTGAGGATATTGCTCCATTTAAAATGGATGGCCATGATTAATCATGAAGGGGAGTGCACAACAAAAAAGGGGGGAGAGAGAGAGAGAGAGTGTGTGGACCGGTCAATGAGGGAGGGGGTTGGTTCTTCATATGCCTTGACTAATAGGATGGTGAGACCTTATTGCATTTTTGCAATAAAGGCTCCAACAATTAGAAAATTGTACAAAAGTAGAGTTTTTAAAATTAATATAATTGGTGTTCTAAAATTAATTAGAAGTACATTGGATTAAATAAGGTGGGACACAAGTGTCATGAATGAAGAAGACTCAGAGTAGAATATTGTCATAATTTGGGTTGCACAAAACGGGTCAAGATTGTGTCTCCAATTTCGATTGGAACGCACAAAGATACAAAGTTGGATTTATTTAGAATTAAATACAATCGTTTGCGACAAATTTCGTGCGCCTAAAATAAAGCACAAGAAGGCATAATTATGAGTTACACAAAGATCAAAATAGAAGGCTGGCACGTCTAGTACAAGGGTATAAAATTTGTAGGAAGACAAAAGCTAGTGTAGTGCTCCAAATATCGAAGCAACGGTAAGGTATAACAACCAATTAAAAATCACAGGAATTAAATATAAATAAATATCATGCAATATTAACACATTAAACTAAATAAATGAAAAGACAAAAATAAACTATTCTGGAATGTGGTAGTGACAAGTCTACCCTCCTTAGAAAAATTTTATCCTCGAAATTTAAGATCCTCAATAGTTGTATTAATTTATTTACCATCAAAATTTAAATTCTGCAAACCACATAATCATGAAGTAAAACCATATTGTTATTTCATAAAATTTTCAAAATTCTATAAATATCATATTCCTAAAAATCTTCAAGTTTAAAAATCAAATTTCGTTCTTATCACAATCTCTTCCAAAATTTTAAGTTAATAACTAAATACAAAATTTAATATCCAATCCTCAAATTTTAAATCCAATCAACGCATATTTATAAATTTCTTTGAAATTTTATCCCAAAATTTGAATTCAAACTCTAATCCGTTTGTGATCTTATTCCTCGATTTCTTCTTCCACACAATACTCAAATAATGCAATACTTATAAAATCTTCAAATACAACATTTAATATAAATTTATATCTCGCAGCCAAATAAATATAATGGTAATCTTCTTAAATTTCTCAAAATTTAATGACAAATTCAATCATATCTTAATCTTCATAAAAATCAATGGTTTAACAAAATCGTCAATTCTGCCATATAAGTTCTCAACTCTTTATATAAATTAATATTTATCCTCAAAATTTAAGGCACCTTGTCTCTCCTTGTCAAGTTATAACCTCTTCATTAATCTTTACTACGGTCAAACCCCCAATAATCAAGGTCTAAGAAAATCCTACCTGTAAAACCCCCTAATTTTAAACATATTAATTATTTAATTAAATCACTTAATTTAATTGCATTATTTCTTAGTTAAATGGACAATAAAATTTATTGAATTTTAATTACTAGGTAACTATGCATCTAGAAATTATGGAGCAAAACTATTATTTTATCTTATTTTATTTTATATAGAATATCGATGTACAAGGATGAAAGATTAGTTTTATGTACTAATGTAAATTTCTAGAATTTTATACCGTATATATATATATATATATATATATATATATATATATATATATATATATATATATATATATATATACATATACATATACATAAATATAATAAAATAAATAATAAATAGAAAAAATAAGAAGAAAAAGAAAAAGAAAGGAAAAGAAAAAAATTAAAATAAAATAAACCTTAATTCTAATAATTCCTTAATCCTAATAATTCCCTAACCACTAAGCCCCGCGGCCAGAACCCCAGACCCGCATGGAATTCCACCCCCCCCCCCCCGCTTCTTCGCTATATATATATATATATATATATATATATATATATATATATATATATATATATATATATATATATATATATATATATATCCCATTGTAAAACCCTAACCCTAAACCCTTACTCACCTCCAACCCGACACCGATCTCCAGCCCATCACCGCGCCGCCAACCTGAGACCACCGCGCAACCCGTCGGCTGGCCGCACACCCACGTGAACGCCGCACAGAATCTGACTGCGATGACCCTGACTCCCCGCGCTGATTCCCGCTTCATCTCACGACCAAATTCCAATTCGTCTTCACCGGTATGTTCATGACATATACCTCTTCCAACTCTTTATACTAGTTTCATCCGAACAGTGCTTAACCTTAGGTAAAAATTGAGGCCAAGTTGGAGAAAAACCATAATTTTTTACTGCAGAAATCTGTTGCGATGACCCATGTTTAGAGACCAATATCTTCCACCACAGACATCCAAACTTAAATTTTTTTTTTGCTATGTGAAGATCATATACCTGAGATTATTTCCTATTAATTAGATTATTTTATTGTGTATTATATGTAGAAATAAATTGGATTAAAAATTATGAAAAACTTGTTCTTCAAACTCTAGAATTTGCGATACGGAGCGTGCCCCGCCAAATGAGACCGCCCCATCGCATACCAATTGCACCAAAAGGTACGTATAGTATATCCTGATGTGTGGGCTTTCGTGAAACCTAATTTTGACATGTGTGTGCGTCGAAATCAATCCGTATTCGTAAAAAGTCCCCGTATTGCGACTTTTGTAAAATACCGCACCATTTAGTGTATGCTCGTCGGAATGCGACAAAATTTGCGCCATTGGACTCGTGGTATCGCGCTAGTCCTGTGATCCAAGTTTCATGTAATTCCGAGATAGTTGACCAAGCCGCCAATTTGCGGGCCCCACGATTGACTTTTTGGACGAATTTGTATCCGGCTCACCGGAATCCAAAATTGGACATACCGTTGAGTTCGTATTGACGTTAAAAATTGTCTGACCTATAATTTGTCCCATTTAGAGACCTTTACCCCTGGCATGCATTTCGGTGCAAAGTGGGCCACATGTAAACCCCACTTTGACTCGAAATTACTATTTTGCCCCTGTGTCCAAATTGGATGAAAGGGTAGTGTTTTCTAGCTATCTCGCTGATTCCGAGAACGTTGGTGATATTTATTTCAGCATTCGAAGATGTTTATTCTGAGACCTTAGTTTTTGATCCTGTGTACTTGATATCTGGACGCTTACACTTTACAGATTGCTTGCCAGGCAAGTATATCTTGTCGTTATACTGTGATTTACATTTCATATGATGCATGTATTTATTTCTGTCATTTAGTTCATATATTTTAACTGCTATATAAATTGCGCGTCCAAGGATAACTTGGGTGCAACGACGGTGGCGTCGTATTCTATTTTTATTATATATATGCATGTTGACCTAGCTTATGAGACCACCAGATTATCATGAGGCATTCTTATATTTCATTGGCCATGACACTGTTATTACACGAGTGTGAATCTCATGTAGGACACGGACTTGCGTACTCGGTTGGCCACAGGTACGTATAGGTCGCACAACAGATAAGGATAACTGCTGATAAAAAATTTGCATGCTAGAAGACCTGACAGTTATTTAGAGGTATCAACATGTCATGGATGTGACATGCTTAGAGCATGGGATGGGGAGAACAACAAGTAAGGCGTTTGGGCTCCTTTGCACTTTTCTTGTGTAACCCGTACGCTCCGTCGGAGATACGCGGTCATGATGACCACTATATATTATATATTATCATGCGGCCTCTGGCGTTCAAAAGACGACATGCTTTTTAGGCCCCTGATTCTCCGAGAGAATTATGCCAATCCCATTTTAGCCAGATAGCCCACTTGTTGGAAAGTTGTTCTAAAACTGTATTCACATAGATAGTTAGGCGACCCAATTGATGTTTATTTTCAGTACTTTATTGCATGTTTCTATGTGTCTTGTTATGTCCCTCTGAGGACCTGGTAACTTTTCAGATATAGACGGACAGGATTATCCACAGGAGAGAAAAGAACATAGCCTTCTAATCCATCACTTGGACATCTTTATCCTCTAACATATACTTAACTCTGGCACATTCACTCACTAATTCCTATCCCTATACACTGATACCCATATCAATTAATCACTAGTCCACAAGATATCCATGGATACATCTACATGGCACACACATGTCTATTAATACAAAAATCTGATACCAATAACCTCTAACACAACCATAGTTCAAATTGTATCCAAGTTTAATACCTCTATCCCTTTAGGTACCACTGTTTCTACTACTAGCACAACCACTGCTAGCTCTCTTACCTAATGTAACTGTTTATACTAGTTATTCTTATCACTCAAGTGCACACCAAGTGCAACACACCACACTAAGTACTACTCCCTCTAACACGACTCTAGATGGACACCCAAGTCAGTTTGTAGTGCCATCTCAGACATGCTCAAGCCAACAGATACTTACACATGCACTTCATCTACTCATATACTGTTATACATTTCTTACCCACCATAAAATTTTATCCTCAAAATTTAACTTCTCGAACAATTTAAAATAAAATGCATATACTTTCCTTAAAAGTCAAATATTCAAATATTGAAATTAAATTTTAATTACTTCCAAAAATCTTTATAGCTTTGACTATGTTTATTGAATTGAATTTGAATCCTCATAAAATCTCAACTCCTCAAAAAATTTTAAAAATTGAAATTTATTCCAATCTTTAAATTATAAATTTAACTCCACATCTATCTAAGTATACATATATATACTCACAGTCTCTAACACTCAAGGTACACACAATACACCAATTGTCTACAACCCTCAACTGTGTACTGAACTTTGCACTGTCTGGATTACTTGCACTATTACTTCCAATAATTTTCTATCCATATTAACTAATACATCGATCTAATATTATCACACGAGGTACTTACTGTTACTAGTACATTGCTCAACTAATCCTTGACATAGAAACAGTAGCACTCTTGGTATAGTAATAATAGCTTCCTTATTAGATCACCTCATCACACTCACTAGAACTCATGATCACTTGTACTTTCTATAATACATATGTTTTACTTCACTCTCAAAGGCAGGCATATGGTTCCATATCTCGATTGATGTATAAGTATCTTCCTTTAACCTTTTACAGGCTGATACACTAATCCGTGATACACTTCATACCTTCCATGACCAATCTTGATATTTCTCAACCCATGACACCATTAGAATTTTCTAATACTCATGCTTCCACTTTCATGAACTTTCACACTGACACTCAATACCCACTGTGCATCCTGCACACAAATTCTAAATACTTCTTTCACCTATTGCTTCCAACACATCACTGGCCTCAATATCAGGTGATACATCCATCGTTAGTCATATATCGGTACACTCAGATCAAATAACATATCAAGGCCCTACTTTTATCTGCAACACAAGTCTCACTACTTAGCACAATATATTATTATTCCCTCACACTCTTTTATACACTTATGGTATCCTCCTACTATGGCACACTCATTAATTCCCTTTATTCATATACATTTCTTTACTCTTGACACACCCAAGTATCAACCATCAAATTGAATATCATGCTCCATTAATTTTTAACAAAATTTACCCAACTACATGAATTCATGACTATCCAAGACTGGCATGTTGACTTTGATACTTACTCTTAGAACCATTACTGATACTCTTTACTCCTCCTTCTACCTATAGTACCAATACTAACCATAATGGCACTTATTATAGAACTATTTCTATAAGGTACTACGCTACGGTTATCTCTAGATTCATGCCTACTGCTCACATGTCCAACCAAGAAACACTTACAGACTCACAATTCATACTCAGTCAATACTGAGACAAGACACAGACCTAATTGCAATTCACCAATTATCACACTAAGAAGGATCTTTAAAGAATAAAGCTCAAAAGGAACTGGACTAAGGACTGAAGGTATTGTAGAAGCATGAAAAATATGCTGGAAAGCTATACGCAGCATGTTGATGCAGGACAGCATAAACAGAGGACCTCCGAGCCATCAAAAGTACAAACAGAGCTTTTCCGCTGAGCACAGCATAAAAATATAGGCTCAAGGACCATCCGCGTAATGCAGTATGTCCAGGCTGCTTCAGCGTAAAATAGGGTATTTCATCGCCTTTATGGCGTAAAACTCATCCGCTTTCAATGGAGCATTGAAAGTGTACGAGGAATGCTTCGTATTCTTCGAAATGAACCTGTCAGATCATGCAATAAACCTGACGTCTGGACTCCTGACAAAGAGTACCGCACGATAACCCAAGCGACGGCTATAATGATGGCACGACACTACAACCCAGGCTATCATTTACTGTTATTTCCTTTGCGTAAATCACTTTTACACATACGAAGGAATACGCTGCCTTATTTTACACAGACAGATGTGAGCTGTTTACGCTCCGTAGAAGACAAACAGCCTGCTACGTCAAAAGATGTACTTCGTACAGGGCTCGAGGCACGTCTCTGCATTTAATGTGCAGAGCGGTGACAGTTTCGCGAGGCACGTCTCTGCACTTAAAGTGCCGAATACTGATAGATGCCCAAGGCACGTCTCTGCACTTGATGCACAAAAGAGTGGCAGACCTTCAAAATACGCCTCTGCATTTAATGCACAGGATAATGGCGGATCTCCGCATTTAATGCAGGAGATTTGATTAAATGTCACCGAACCGTCGTTTAGTGACATCCCCTTTGCGTAAACTACTCTTACGCATATAAGGGAATATGCTGCCTAGTTTTATACAGGCAGACGTGAGCTTCTTACGCTTCGCAGAAGGCAAACAGACCGCCACATCAGCAGTCACTCTTCGTACAGGATTCGAGGCGCGTATCTGCATTTAATGCGCAGAATGATGGCAAATCTTAAAGACAAGTCTCTGCATTTAATGCGCAGGATGGGAGCAAATCTCTGCATTTAATGCAAGAGATTTGATTATATCTCCAAAGCCGTAATTTCGGCTAAAACGTCCACATCATCTCGGCTTCTACGCCTGCTCGGCTTCTACGCCTGCTCGGCCTCTATGACCACTCGGCTTCTACGCCTGCTCGGCTTCTACGCCCACTCGACCTCTATGCCTACTTGCTTCTATGCCTACTTGGCTTCTACGCCTACTCGGTTTCTATGTCTACTTTGCTTCTATGCCATGGTGACAGTTATTGGCTTCTACGCCAACCTCTTCTACACAAGGGATAACTACCTACGTGGCTTCTATGCCGTAATCTTCGCAGCAGATATACGCGTTTGTCCCTTAGTTGGACACGCGTCACATGCTCACTCAAAAGGTTATCTATACGCAGGCATTGGTTATTTTAAACCGTCGTATAAAAGGGTGTTGTACTTTCCACTACTCGGTTTCCACACCGACCGAGTGGTCACTGTCACTAAAACTCTATAAATAGAGACCTCGATCAACAGAGGACAAGGTCGAAGAAATTAGGTCGCAGAAATTGAAGGTAAAAGAATCGAAGAGAGAGAGAAGAATCCACAGCTGAGGCGAAGAGTAGTGATCGACGACTTTGGCATCGGACATCCACTCTTCCTCGCAACCTTCGAAGCTTCTTCTGTCTTCTACGGCACTTCTTCAACATCGTGTGGTCCAAGGGCTAAAGTGATCGACCGCAGATCAGACACCTATAGCAATATTTACCCAGATTAAATAAATTGTACTTTGACGTTCCTCCTATAGGATTAAAATTGTACAATCTTGTTTGTAAACACCGACGAAGTTCGAGCAGGATTTTCTTTTACAATAAAGAACCTTGTCGTTTTCTCGTACTTTTACCTTCGTTTATTTTTATCCAAAACAAGATGGCAACTCTGCTAGGGAAGTCTTTCTCTTCTGATGAGGAAGCTATTGCTCAACACGATGCGGTATCCGTGGGATCCGTGAAGAAGACACTGGTCGTCCAGTTCGACCAGTCTGCCTACGAAGACATGCTTCGAACAAGGGGTAGCTCTCACTCCCTCTCCGTCCAAAACAACAGGAAGCTGCGTAAGGTCTGGATGCCCAAGACATCCTCTACCATTCCTGTGGACTCTCCGATCTCTCCGATCTCTCTGACCAATTAGGTTGTAGCAATGCTCCCTCCGTGCCTTGAGCGTAAAATTCAGTCGCCTGTCTCTGGCAGGGCCGACAAAACTTCTGGCAATGCCTCAGCGCTAACCCAGAAGTACAATCCGTGCCTTGCACATAAAATTCAGTCGCCTGTTCCTGACAGGCCCGACAAAACTTCTGGCAATGCCTCAGCGCTAACCCAGAAGTACAATCCGTGCCTTGCACATAAAATTTAGTCACCTATCTCTGACAGGGCCGACAAAACTTCTGGCAATGCCTCAGCGCTAACCCAGAAGTATACTCCGTGCTCTGCACGAAAAATTCAGTCTCCCATCCCTGGCGGAATAGACAAAATTTCTAATGATGCCTCAGCGCCAAATCAGGAGTCACAAATGCGCTCTGTGCGTAAAAATGCATCTGTCTTCGGCAGAAAAGCAGATGATCCCTGCAATCTATGCAAAGGAAAGCAAGCGGCGGACTACTCAACTTCTCGACCTTTACGCCAGCAAGGGAACAATCTGCCCGCCCTCCGAGTTACGCGAGAAGCTGATGGCCGACTGAGGACATCCTTAGCCTTACGCCAACAAGAGCAGAGCTCCAAATTACGCCAGGAGAAGCCCCTCAGCGTAAAGAAGGCTCAATTTGTGGGAAGACACTCTCCTCGGGGATTATCCACTACTCAGATGGCCAACCTGTTGTATATAGGTGGCACAGGGAAGACTATGGTTCCCACCATCCGTATGCCCACTGATGTGAACAGAAGGAACAAGCCATCATCTTCTTCTTCTATAACTCCTCCTGACCTGCGCAATTATCTGATCCAGAAACGCAAGGAGAGGGGATCTTCCAGCATGTCTATTACGCCTCCTAGCGAGCACTGTTGTAATAGTCATAGGATTGTAATTAATTGTTGCTGTTCTGAAGAAAAACGGATGGTTTTCGACCGGTTGAGCTACTCTCCATCTTTCCAGAAAGAAGAGCCCATGCATACATCTGTGAACATGGCTTCACACATACCTAGAGGAGGGTCAGGCTCAAGACGTCATCCCTCTAGAACTCCGAGCCGAAGGAGATTCAACATGCTCCTTAGGAACACCGAAGCTGGGGTGTTCCAAAACACTCGTTCGAGGTCGCAACAACCGGCTTCGTACTATTCTGATTCCGATGCTGGGGGTCGCCAGTCTCCCGAATCAGATGCCGAAAGTATAGAGTCAACTTCTACAGAGACCTATACTAATCTTTCAATGACACCCAGGGAGATGGGAGTTTATGCCATTAGAGATGAGCGCGAGGAAGCTTCCCCATCCGGAAGCGCTGAGCAACGCATCACTACACTGGAGACGTCTCTGAAGGAGATGCAATCCATGATGGAGAACATGCACCAGATGATGCTGACTCGACACATAGCTGCTATGGCTCAAGCGTCGGTCCCTCCAACTCAGATACGCGTGGGGGTGGACTTACCACCATCCAACACGATCCAAGAGCCTGCTCTGGATCAGGAGTCAGCAGTTCCTTCGCTTCCTCACTCGGAGAATGTATTACCTCCCGTCGGGGTCGCGATGCCATCAATTCCTCATCACTCCGTGGTCCCGCTACCGGCTGAAGATCCGATGTATGCAGTACGGGAGTTGAAAGCCCAATTTGATGTCCTGAAGCACAAAGATCAGCTCAAGAAATTAGGAATCAACCAACCTTACCCAGCTATCTGGGAAGAGGTCCCTTTCCCTCCTAGATACAAACCACAGACTATGGCTTTGTTCGAGGGAAAAATATCACCGATTCAATACATGAACTACTTCAGCATGATGACAGTGTTGTTACAAGGGAACGACGCCCTCCTTACTCGGGTGTTCAAGGGCTGTCTCTCGGGAGTAGCTTATCAGTGGTACCGAAGTCTGGCGGACAAATGCATTACTTCCTTTGAAGACTTCAAAGCTTTATTCTTCACGAGATTCTATGAGGGAGGGATGGACATGTCTATGTCCTCTCTCATCGAAGTCAGGCAGAAGGAAAAAGAGAATATTTGTACTTTCATCGAACGTTTTCGTCAAGCCACCCTGCAAATGCCTCTAGGAGTCCCAGACTCGGCATTGGTCGACATCTGTAGGAAGAACCTTCTCCCCGTAATCTCGGTGTTCACAGGACCATATCAGTTCCATGATTAGCCCTCGTTCATCATCTCAGCGGTAGCCGCAGAGGACAATAGTCAGAAGGCGGGCGATAATGGCATCATGATCTCGGCCTCCGATAAAGGCAAGAGGTCATCCTCCAACATCGACCATCCTCGTGGTACCAAGGGTAAAGAAGCTCTGGCGATCAATACGTCCAGGCAAAAGATGGTGGCTACCACGTAGACGAAACCTGGGACTTCCAGGCCCATTGAAGTATACTCTTTCGACGACGACGATATTCCAAGCATATTCGAATGTCTCGTCAAAAGTGGCAAGATTACCCTTCCTGAGGTGAGACAGCCCAATGAGGCCGGCAGTACCAACAATCCCAAGTACTGCATCTTCCATAGGTACATACACCACCCCACAAAGGCGTGTTATATACTGAAAAGGAAGATCCAGGAGCTGATCGATGCTAAAGCCATCACTCTGCGCAACAGCGAGAAGACGGTCACGGCCAACATGATCTCCCTGCAATTTGGCAATCTGCCTCCCCAAGAAATCTCGGACGGTATTACGCCTATTTCCCGGACGACGATGAACATCGTTAATCTCCCTCCAGCTAGAGGTCAAAATCATGACCTGCTACCACTAACTACCCAGCGAGGCGAGACTATGTGGGTTCATCCAGATCTGGTGCCAGAGATCGAGAAAGAGACTCAAGCTGCTAAGGCTAAGTCTAAAAAGAACTCAAAGCACAAACTGTGTCACATGATTACGGTACACTCGACATCAGAAGATGAGGTCTTGGCTACTGGAATCCGCTCAGGGAAAGCCTACCTCCAGGACTATGGAGCCAGCCAGGAAGATGCATCGGCAGACACTTCAGCTGCCAAGCCTTCAGAACCAGAATCCGTCGTACCAGAGGCCGGTCCTTCGAGACCAACTTCGGCGGACAAAGGGAAGCAAAAAGAAGTGCGCTTCGATAAACCTGTGAAAACATTCCAAACAAAGGTTTAGAGAAGCCGTACAACTTCGACATCCTGGCCCAACTGGCTAATACACCAGCCAGGTTGTCCATCTTTGAGCTACTCAGGCTCTCTCAAGAGACTCATCTAGCCCTGAGCGAAGCACTAATACAGGCAGAGGCATACTTGACCCAGCTCAAGTCCTCCGACGAAGAACCCGTGGCGTGTCCTCAATGCCACAGTGTGATGGAGGTGATCCCAAACATCACTTTCACTCAAGATGACATGCTGTTAAAACATAACAGGCATGACAGACCCCTCTATTACACCGGGTATATCGGTTCCATTTCTACCAGCGAATTAGCTTACACCACCACCACAATCATGGGTTTCAACGCCGGAAGAAGTAAGCCGTTGGGGAAGATTCGCCTGAGGATACAAATTGGCAACCTCAGATTAGTGGCTACGTGTTACGTCGTTGATTCAGAGGTGTCCTACAATATCCTGCTGGGTAGACCTTGGATCCACGACCACAACGTCGTTCCTTCGACTCTACATCAATGCTTTAAATATGTAGACGCCCGAGGAACAGTACAAACGGAGATTGCTGACCTGAACCCGTTCAAAGGAGTAGAATCCTACTACTCTGATGCCGTGTTGTACTCTTAAGACTACACGGAAGAGGTGTCAGCCGAAGCAGAGAAGGAATCCCACAGGGAGCCAGAAGAACCCTCTGCCAAGCAACCTCTGACAATCAAGGTGAAAGGACGGACTACTCGTCCAAAAGCCATGGAGCCTACGGCTATCCACCTGAACGAGACCAGGTCAGGGAAAGGGGGTGATCCTCTAATGATCACTCTGAACCAGAAGCCTCCACCCTTGGTCATCAACCTTCGGCACAACAGGCAGCCGACTGATGTAGATACAACCGGAAACGAAGTTTCAGATGATAATAAACATCCTCTTTTCCAGTATATTGACACCCAAATTCCAAATCAGGAATCCTCCCCCTACGACGATATAGAACCTATAGCGCAAAAATTCTTGGAAGCTATAGATTCCTATCATCCGTATATATGGGAAGTGGCATCATCATCCAATGTCACCACGACATATAGACCGCATGAGGATTCTATCTTCATTATCCCGCCTACTTGCAGCAGTCAGCATGCAATAGTCTTCGGCCGCATGCGCAATCAACCGACTGTGCAAGAGAATTCTTCCGACGACGATGTCGATAAAATACAGGTTCATAGATACAGCCTGCAAGCTTTGAAGATCATGCAAAGCATGGGTTATAACTTGAAGCTGGAACCGGGTCTCAACTACGGGAAAGGCAGACGAATGCCGCTGCACGGCAATCCCTACTATCAACGAACTCGTTTCGGGTTAGGGTATACCACCACCCGCACGACTCCTGAGTCAAACGAGGATATCTTTTCCTCCTCTCAAAACGGCTCAGCGCCCTCCGACTTATTTCATGCTCTCGAGCGAACATTATCAGTAAATATGGTAGTGACGGATTCCTTCGAATCAGACGAACAAGAATCTGAACTGTTTGAGAATGACGCTTGGGCTCAGCAAATGGATACACAATAGGAGTTTCGCTTCGAGTAGAGAGAACCTCCCACTGAAGATAAAGTTATCCAGATTGACGTTGGGGATGAACTCTCGCCAAAGCCGATATTTATCAGTAATGATCTTTCCGAAGAAGAAAAGGAAGAAGTTATCTAGCTGATAAAAGAATATATCGACGTCTTTACATGGAATTATGAGGACATGCCAGGCCTTGATCCAAAGGTGGCTACTCATAAGCTCAATATATTTCCCGATTCGAAGCCTGTGAAGCAGCACCAACGCCGGTTCCGCCCGGACATGATGGACGCCATAGAAGCTGAAGTCAAGAAGTTGATAGCCTGCGGCTTCATCCGTAAAGAACAACATCCCGACTGGGTCGCCAATGTTGTCCCGGTCATGAAGAAAACTGGGAAAGTACGCGTTTGCATCGATTATCGAGATCTGAATGCAGCCTGCCCCAAGGACGAGTTTCCTCTTCCCATCGCAGACGTCATGATTGACAATACATGTGGTTTTGAACGTATGTCTTTCATGGATGGATTTTCAGGATACAATCAAATCAAGATGCATCCTGAAGACGAGAAGCATACTGCCTTCCGGACACCACTGGGGGTATATTGCTATAAGGTCATGCCCTTCGGATTAAAGAATGCCGGGGCTACGTACCAACGGGCAATGAGTAACATATTCTATGAGCATTTACGCAAGACGGTGGAATGTTACGTAGACGATGTAGCTGTCAAAAGCCGCCTCAAGGATACTCACATCCAAGACTTGAAGACAGTATTTGAATTAATGCGCCAACATCAACTCAAAATGAATCCTACAAAGTCCTTTCTGGGTGTATCCAGTGCCAAATTCCTGGAATTTGTCATTACCGCCAAAGGCATTCAAGTGGACCCTGATAAAGTCAAGGCCATCTTAGAAATGCGACCACCCCGTAATCTGAGAGAACTCAGGGGATTTCAAGATCGTCTGGCTTATATCCGGAGATTCATATCCAACCTCTCTGGGAGATGTCAACTTTTTTCTCGCCTCATGAAGAAAGGTGTATCCTTCGTATGGGACGAAGCCTGTCAGCAAGCATTCGGCGACATCAAACGCTACCTCACTAGTATGCCAGTTCTGGTGCCTCCTGTCATAGAAAGACCATTCGTGATGTATGTTCGAGCGATGGATCATTCTCTAGGAGATCTTCTCGCATAAAAGAACGAGATGGGTTATGAGCAGGCTATCTACTACCTCAGTAGGACGATGGTTGGAGCCGAACACCGGTACAATCCAGTGGAGAAAGAATGCTCGGCTCTGATGTTCGCTATTCAGAAAATGCGACACTATGTCACAGGCCAAACCATTCACATCATCTCCAGGATCAATCCTCTTTGGGTACTGATGAGCAAACCAAGTGTTCTCAATTCCCGACTCGCAACTTGGGCGATGCTATTAACACCATATGACATTGTGTACGTCCCTCAGAAGTCCATCAAAGGCCAAGCATTAGCTGATTTTCTAGCTGCTCATCCGATCTCGGAGACCTCCAAACTGTACGAGGACATTCCCGACGAAGTTGCAGAATGTAATTCCGCAATGGAAAGTAACGCATAGCAACTATTCTTCGATGGTGCCTCCAGAACTGGTCCTAGGGGAAACATGGTTTCGGGAGTAGGAATTGTCCTGGTCACTCCTGATAAGCTCGTCATCTATCGAGCATATTCTCTTAGCGAGCCCTGTTCTAACAATGTGGCAGAGTATAACGCTCTACTAATCGGGCTCCAAGTCGCTAAGGAATTGGGCGTCGAATCTCTGGAAGCTTTCGGTGATTCTCTGTTGATCGTCAATCAGGTCAGAGGAATATATGAAGTCCAGAATCCAGACCTCATCCCCTATCACCGAGCAACGGTCGAGGTAGCCATGACATTCAAAGGATTCTTCCTAGAGCATGTGCCTCAATCTCAGAATCTGGAAGCTGATGCCCTAGCCAGTCTAGCTGCAGATTTAGCCACCCCTATAAGAAGGCAGAATTCGGTAATCCTTCTCAACAGAGATTTATTCTGTGTGAAAAATAACTTTCACATAGAACACAGCTACGCAGTGGACGCAGATCTTCCAAAGAGAGACTGGAGAAGTCCCTTTATAGATTTCGTAGCATACGGAATCTTGCCAAAAGACTCTAAAGAAGCAGTATCCATCAAAAGACGATCATTGTGCTTCTATTTTGACGCATCTTCACAATGTCTATATCGTCGGTCTTATAACGGACTATTATTAAGATGTCTCTCTGGTGATGAAGCACATCGGATGATCCGTGAAGCTCATGACGGCGTATACGGAGCACATCAACCCGGTCCTAAGCTACAGGATCGCATCAGGAGAATGGGCTATTACTGGCCTACTATGATCACAGATGCAATAAAGTATGCAAGACAATGCAGAGCTTGTCAGGTTCATGCAGACTTTATCTATTAACCTCCTGAGTATCTACATACTACGGTTGCGTCCTGGCCTTTCGAAGCATGGGGTATGGATATCATTGGTCCTATTCACCCGTCTTCTTCCAGAGGTCACTGGTTCATACTGGCCATCACGGATTACTTCTCTAAATGGGCAGAGGCGATCCCTCTCGCTGAAGTGAAGGCATCTAATGTGATCAGCTTCATCAAGCATCACGTCATTTACCGCTTCGGGATACCCCGAAGGATAATCCATGACAATGGGCCTCAATTCATCAGCCAAGCATTTTATCGATTTTGCGATAAAAATTGGATACAGAATGTCGCCTCTACGGCATATAATCCTGCTGCTAATGGTTTGGCAGAAGCTTTCAATAAAACCATTATCAAGCTCTTGAAGAAGTTTATCTCTTCGAACAAAAGGGATTGGAATGAGAAGCTGGAAGAATGTCTCTGGGCATACCGCACAACAGTACGAGCACCGACAGGTTGTATCCCATTCTCATTAGTTTACGGGAGCGAAGCAGTTCTCCCCATCGAGATCCAAATTCCGTCACTCAGGATAGTCATGGCTAATGAGTTGACTCAAGAAAAAAATGACCTTTTAAGGCTTCAAGAGCTAGAAGGATTAGACGAGAAATGCCTCCAAGCTCAACAGCACATCGCGCTCTACCAAGCACGCATTTCCAAAGCTTTTAATCAAAAAGTGAAGGAAAGGATGTTCAAAGTCGGCGAGCTAGTTTTAGCCGTAAGAAGGCCGATGATTCTCACTCACAGAAGTAAGGGCAAATTCCAGCCCAAATGGGAAAGCCCTTATGTGATCGAGACGACGTTCTCAAATGGCGCTTACAGGTTAGCCCAGCCTAATGGAGACCTGTTAATGGCTCCCATCAATGGCAAATTCCTGAAAAGGTACTATGCTTAACCTCCTCTGCTCAAGTGGAATATGGCAAAAACCTCATTCTGGCAAAACTACTTCCAAAACGAAACTAGTTTGATCGTATTCTATCATGTCCATATAACCTCTGAATAGATATATCCTGCTAAAACTTACCGAGAGTATATCACGTCCATATTACCTCTGATATCACTTTTACCCAAACTTGTCATTTATATTCCGAAATGATGGGGCCACAAAGTCAGATGAAAGCCTCTTTATTATTCCCAAAAAGGAGCGGAAGTAAATTGAAAAGCAAAAGTAAAAGTAAATCATTTTGGGAGAGCGGTCAGGTCGCGAAGCTGCCACGCCAGTGCGGCCATCCTCTCGGTCCTGGAATCCAAAACATCAGCACGAGCACGCTCCAGTCGTGCCTCATCATTGCTCAGGAGGGACAGTTCGACTCTAGCCCGAAGAAAACCAGCACGGGTGACTCCTGCACGCGCCAAGTTCTGTTGTGCTACGCCCAATCGGCTATCCGCCACAACTAGAGCTTTCGACGACTGAGAAGCCCACTCTTTTGCCTGAGCGAGTTTCATTTCCAGCCTGAGGACCCTTGCTACATTCCCTTCGTGCTCGGCCTGGCACTTTATTTGAAGAGCAATGGCCTCCTCCAGGACGGCTTTTCCTTCATCCATCTCCTGCTGATGTGTCTGGATGAATTTATTTATGCCTGCCATCTGTTTGGCAAGCCGTACAGTCATGGAGTCGTATCTAGCCTGGACCAGATCTTCAACATTATATCGAGCTAGCTGCAAGTATTCGTTAATGGGTTGCTCCAAACCATTAACTATCTCCTCCAGCGTTTCAGCTAGCCCAGTGTCATCGAATTCTCGGATCGACATTATCGCGGACTGGGAGAACCTCTTCAGCGACGCAAATCTAAGATTCTTCGCCAACACCCTTGATATTAACATTTTTAAAGTGGTGTAGAAGATATCAGTGTACTGCTCGATCAGCACAGCTAGATCCGATTGGACGCTGGGGGTGGCCTCGATATTGGCGAATCCCCCTCCAGGAACATCCTTAAATAATGTTGCCACGACCGTCGCCTCAACAGGTGGTGCAACAAAAGAAGAAGCACCAATACCGGACGAAGAAACCATCATACTCACAGGAGGCATTGTCGCAAGGACAGGCTCATCCTCCTCTTGAGATATTGGGACCACGTCGACAGGCGAACCGGCACCCGAAGATATTTTCTCTTTAAAATCAGCCACCTCCGTGTCGCCGCCAGGACCTGACACAGAGCCAAAGGGCACATCTACACTGCCCTCCCCGAAGAGGTCTTCCCCTGAAAAGAGGACGAAAGGAAGTTAGTATCGAAATGATGGTAACTTTTCTAAAAAGAGGCGTGAAGACAATATTTACCCATGGCCGACGGCATATATGTCGCATCTGCGGCCTGTACAGCTAAATCATTTCTTAACGATGTTAAGCAAGCTGTCATACCTGGAGAAAGGGGTCTGCTAACTGACGCTGGCAAATAGTCTTTCAGGTCCTCGTCAAACTCCAACCGAGGCTCATCGGCTGGAATCTCGCCAGGTGTGCTTACAGGCACGACAGGGGTCCCTCCCGATGACGATCCATATAAAGGTATACCCAGCCCCGGAGGCGACCTCGTTCCACTACCTGAAGCAGTAGCAGCGACGGCGGCCTCCAGCAGAGATGCTCCGGCACCACCAGCCGGAACTGTAGAGGGTCCCTCTCTAAAAGGCGAGGAACCCCCAATCAAAGAATCATCCCCAATATGGGGAGATGCAGGCTCACTTCCAGGAGCCTCAATACTAGGAATTCGGAGAGGACGATTAACCATCTTCTTCTTCCTCTTGCGAGGGGAAGTCTCCTTTGGAGTAGGAGCCCTTCGCTTCCCGGAGATTACCAAAGGCCCCGCAGGCAGAGGTACTTCACCCCTCGATACCTCCAACAGAGGCTCATCTGGAGTCACGGACTCCTCACCCTCGTCAGAAGAAACCGAGGGGACTTCGACTCTTCCCCCAGACTTGGAAGAGGGCACCCTAAAACTGTTTTGGATAATATAAACGAGAAAAGATTTGATAAATGCGGAAAACGAGGTCTTGTACGAAGACCTGCCCTTCTTTTATGTTTACAAACAAGATTATACAATTTTGATCCTACGCGAGGATGTCTAAGTACAATTTATTTAATCTGGGTGAATATTGCTATAGATATCTGATCTGCAGTCGATCACTTTAGCCCTTGGACCACACGAAGTTGAAGAAGTGCCATGGAAGACAGGTAGCAGCTTCGAAGGTTGCTGAAGAGGATGGATGCCCGATGCCAAAGTCGTTGATCCCTTCTCTTTGCCTGAGCTCTGGACTCTTCTCTCTCCCTCTCTCTCTCTCTCTCTCTCTCGACCGTTGGATCTGGTACTGGATCTCTTGATCAGTTTTCAGACCTAACTTCTTCGACCCTCCAATTTGTCGACCTTGTTCCTCGTTGATAGAGGTCTCTATTTATATAGTTTTAGTGACAGTGACCACTCAATCGATGTGAAAAACGAGTAGTGGAAAGTACAGCACCCTTTTACACAACGGTTAAAATAACCAATGCCTGCGTATAGATGATCCTTTGAATGAGCGTGTGACGCGGGTCCAACTGAGGGACAAAATGCGTATAATCGCTACAAAGATCACGGCGTAGAAGCCACGTAGGTAGGTATCCCTTGTGTGGAAGAGGTTGGCGTAGAAGCCAATGTCTGTCACCACGGCATAGAAGCCGAATAGTTATCAAACTGACATAGAAGCCGAATAGGTGTAGAAGCCGAGTGGTCATAAAGGCCGAGTGGTCATAAAGGCCGAGTAGGCGTAGAAGCCGAGTAGGCACCAAAGCTGAATAGGCGTAGAAGCCGAGCAGGCACCGAAGCTGAATAGGCGTAGAAGCCGAGTAGGCACCGAAGCTGAATAGGCATAGAAGCCGAGCAGGCACCGAAGCTGAATGGGCATAGAAGCCGAGCAGGCACCGAAGCTGAATAGGCATAGAAGCCGAGTAGGCACCGAAGCTGAATAGGCGTAGAAGCCGAGCAGGCACCGAAACTGAATGGACATAGAAGCCGAGCAGGCACCGAAGCTGAATAGGCATAGAGGCCGAGTAGATGTGGACATTTTAGCCGGAATTATGGCTTTTGGAGATATAATCAAATCTTCAGCATTAATTGTGGAGATTTGCCATCATCCGGTGCATTAAACGCAGAGGCATCTTTTGAAGGTCTGTCACTTGGCCTACGCATGGTGCAGAGACGTGTCTCAGGCATCTGTCAGTTTTTGGTGCTTCAAATGCAGAGACGTGCCTCGAGAACCTGTCACCGCTCTGTGCATAAAAAATACAGAGACGTGCCTTGAATCTCGTATGAGGTGCAACTTTTGACGTGGCAGGCGGTTTGTCTTTCGCAGAACGTAAGAAGCTCTCATCTGCCTTTGTAAAATAGGCAGCGTATTCCTTCGTGTACGTAAAAGTGGTTTACGCAAGGGAAATGACAGTAAATGACAGCCTGGGTTGCAGTGCCTCGCCATCATTATAGCCGTCGCCTGGGTAGTCGAGCAGTATCCCTTTGTCAGAAGTTGAGACGTCAGGTTCATTGCAGGATCTGACAGGTTCATTGCAGGATCTGACAGGTTCATTGTAGGCTTGACAGGTTCATTGCAGGCTTTGATAGGTTCACTTTGGAGAATACGAAGCGTCCCTCGTACACTTCAATGCTGCATTTGAAAAGAGGATGAGTTTCATGCCATAAAGGCGATGAAGCCCCTGTTTACGCTGAGGTAGCCTGGACGTACTGTCCTACGTGGATGGTCCTTGAGCCTGTATTTCTCACTGTGCTTTGGCGGAGAAGCTCTGTTTGTGCGCTTGAAGGCTCTGAAGTCCTTGGTTTATGCTGCTCTGCATCAATATGCTGCGTAGAGCTTCCAGCGTATTTTTTATGCTTCTACAAAAACTTCTATGTATATCAAAATCGCGATGGAAGGTGTTCGTTGCTACGTAGAACTGGGCATACGAGTGCAGGATGTGCAGCTCCGTGGAGAGTGTAATGACCGGCACAGTAAAAATTGCTCCAGTGCAACCCATGAGGAAGTATCGCCAGCCTCTCGCTCCATCAATGAGTCCACCCATGGACCGGAAGCCGGTGACGACGTTGCCCACGTGCAACTGATCATACCCAAACTGCCTGGCAAATCGACTAGGCAGGTAGGGCTCCAAGAAGCAATGGTCTTTACGCCTGTATAGTAAATGGGAAGGTCTAATGCAGACCAACCAATTAAAAGCTTCAGGAGAAAGATTGGTCTTCTCTCTACCGGAATCCTCATGTCTAATCCCCGATTGATTGCGATGTACGGAGGGAACAGTGCAGAAGAGCTTCCAGCTGTGACTAAAGCCCAGCACCCGCCGACAGTCTAGAACCATGGTCACATTCCAGGAGGATTTCTGGTAGTTCAACAAGAAACTAGCCCCCGATCTACTGCCGGAGCCGGGAGACATAACCCTGGGGTTATGAAGAATTAACCATCCCATCAGATACAGGTATGGTAATTCTACCCTGGGAAAGCTATCACGCCGAGTCTCATCAGCGAGCAGCCCGTCAGTCATGGCCCTCAGGCCAGCTTGAATGCGGCACACCATGGCAGGGAGCAAGCCCGGTCTTGCCCCAAATACCAGACGCACTGCAGGCTATAGCGTGTTGCGGTGAATGCGGTCCGCAAATGTGATGCCAGGTACCACCAGTCGGCACAGCCATATGGAGAGGAAGCCAGCCAGTTGAGCTTCCCTGGACAGAGGCCTGCGGCAGCGCCTCAAATAACTATAGGCCTTAGTGCCTACAGGATACTGTCCTACCCCTTCGTCGAGGATCAAGTCCGGAGCCCCAGCGTCTACCATGAGATCGTCGACTACCTGAGCATTAAGCGCGCTCACAGGATTCACAGGCTGATCCTTGCCCTCCAATACCTTTTCCGGCTTAGCAGTCCTGGACCGGTGAAAGAACAGGTAGGATGTCCATTTATTGATGTGAGCCAAATCTGAGGGCTCACCATAAAAAGTGATGCAAGCGAGGTAGTGGCACATCAGCTCCTGGTATACTTCCACTACCCGAGGATCTGAATCCCCCAACTCCCGGTTCGTAGGAACATACTCTTCATACGGAGTATCCCCCATCGGCAGTCTCGAGATCTCTGCCATCTCATGGAGGGCCAATCCCACCTCCCCCAGTGGAGTGACAAAAGTCCCGGTGAGCGAAATATATCGCTCCACCAGTGCCAAAAACAGGTTGGGGTTAGGAGGTAACCCAACACTGGTGGCACTCACAGCTGCAAACAGACCAATGTTCTCCAACTCGGTCTGAAAATGCTTCAGGGCCCAATCAACTAAGCGAGCCCATCGAAGGTTTGTAGGGGTAATCCACCCACCGCACCGAGGGTTCACCTTGGGGTATACTCCCCCGTGCCCCATAAAATTATTGCAAAAAGTTGATAATTGGACCGGCTGGATCACTAAGCTATCTTCACTCGGGACACTGCCCTGGTACAGTCCCCTGAACATCGTCATATTGCCGGAAGGGCGGCTGACAAACGACCCCTGGTCCGCTCTTTTCAGATGAAAGATCTTCCCCGGCTTGCCATGAAGATCGGGAGTCAGCGTCCACGACATCCTCCTGGGATGTGTAGCATGAAAGAAAGCCGAGATGGGATAGTCTCTCGGCATCTTGGGCAGATACAAAACCAAGCTCCCGGCAGGAAAAACCCAGAGTTCTTTCTTGGGCTTCGTCTGGGACTGCTTGTCAATCATGTCCCCGAAGAGAAAAGTCGGCTTTAGGTACTGGTCCTCGTCTATGTACGTCAGGGGCTCTCCGTTGATCAAGTTCAGCAGCGTTCACTTGTCCTGAGCCGATATCAAAATTTCCCTTCCCTCGGGATACTGGGGCCCGGAGATAGGAAATATCACGTGTGAAAGATCCTCCAGATAGTTGGAGTGCAGCATCCCGACGGCAGAACCCATCACATCGGCTAGCGGAGAGACATATAAGTTAACTGCAAGAGTGTAAGAAAAACATGTCAGTTCCTATAACTAGACATTACAGATCTTGCAGCGTACATAAAAAAATCAACAGTTTGTGCTTTATGCCAAGACCGTAAAAACTTGACCATTACGCAGGAATCAATTTCCTAAAAGCGTAAAGTTCAAGGCTAGCAGTATACAGTCTATGCTTTATGCCAGACTGATAAAATTGAGTTATTACGCCAGAATCTTTATCCAGGAGCGTAACACTCAAATTATATATGCCAACTTTCGACAGTCAAAGCTTTTACGCCAGACTGCGAAAATATGGAGTTTTTGCGCTGACACATTAGAAATATGGGCGTAAAAGATGAAACGTCTCTGTGCACCATCCTCCTCAAAGAGGCTATCAGCACAGAAGGCGACCTAGGGCGGTCACGTACAACGTGTGCGAAAGATTTTCAGTCGTTCTTTTTCGTCCTAAATGCTCTACCTTTAAGGCCGGGTGCACTGCTCGTCGGCGGGATACTTCGCTCAGAATGAAGTTCGCCTTGCCCGACCGAAGACGCTCTCTCTTGAGCAGAAGAACGAAAAAAAGAATCAACCTTCTTTCCCTTATTGGAGGGGACTTGTTTCGGGGCCATTACTGGAAACTTTGAAATCTCGGAGAAGAAACGAAGAAGAACTCAAACAGTCGAAGGCTTTCTTTCACAGAAGACGGATGAAAAGTTTTTCTCTCAGAAACTTGGGATATATATAGAGTTCGGATGGACTCCTCGAATCCCGAACCAAATCTCCTAATTAATACCTGGTTATGATTGGGGACTACGTCAGCCTATTACTCAGAGAAGACGGACAGTCAGCGAATTCGAAAAAATTTCGCGCAAAGCATATTCGTAGTTTTTACGCTAAGGAGCTTTCTACGCTCGACAGCTACAGATCTACGGTTTTACGCTCACAGGCTATAAGTCTATGGTTTTACGCCCGGATGCCTTTGTGCTCGGTAGCTTTTACGCTCGAGAGGCTACAAACCTACGACTTCACGCTCAGCAGCTACAAATCTATGATCTCACGTTCGGTGGTGTTTAGTTTACGCTCGGAGGCAACAGATCCACAATTTCATGCTCGAAAGATTTTTTTTCACAGGATACAAATCTACAGTTCTGCACCAAGGAGCTTTCTACGCTCGACAGCTATAAATCTACGGTTTTACGTTCACAGGCTATAAGTCTATTATTTTACGCCCGGATGCCTTTGTGCTCGGTAGCTTTTATGCTCGAGAGGCTACAAACCTACGACTTCACGCTCAGGAACTACAAGTCTACGATTTCACGCTCGGTGGTGTTTAGTTTACGCTCAGAGGATGCAAACTTATGATTTCACGCTCTATGACTTTTCGCACATCTGAAAGATGTACAGGCCAGTACAGTACATCTGAACAAATTTTTAAAACGGTCAATTGCAGGAGTTCACACAGAAGATACTCTTTCTTGACCTCAAGATACCCCAAGTACCCGAAACATACGGAGTTCAACATTGAAAATTACTCTTCTTCATGGGTCGATTCGAAGTTCATCCAGAATCTAGTCTGAATATTTTGTCTACAAATTCAAGATAGCAACTCAGTTCTTGACAGCCATTCCTCGCCCTGTTCCAAGGAATTTTCGAGAAATCATTCTTGAAGATAAAGTCTGAACAAAAATTCTGTTTATCAGAAGTAAAAACAACAGTTCAGAAATCTACGCGGTTTCTCATTCCTAACAGCAGGACAGTTCGAACACTCGACTGCTAAAGCAGTTTTCTGCGCATCCTTAGTTATGCGTAAAAGACAAGACATAACCTAGCGTTCTTTCTATACAGAGTCGGCGTAAAGAATCAGACGTGTCGAAGCTACACATATTCAGACTTCATAGCAAAGTATGGCAAGATGGTCATATGCAAAGAAGAAGACGATCTTATTAAAATCATGATTACATATGAGGGAAATCCAGTCTACAAGGGTTTTTCTCCATTTTTGTGGTTACATATGAGGGAAATCTCGTCTACAAAGGGTTTCTCATTTTTATTTAAAGATCGCGCCCAGAATCTGTTTTGGCCAGGTTCTCGCATGGGCAGCATTCTTCATCCATCTTCTCCAGTAGTCAGTCAGTAACCGCAAACTGACTGACATATTGGTCAACGGCGGGAGGATACAAAACTGGGCATAGACCCATCCCCCAATAGAAAAAAAAAGCAGAGTAAATCTGCTTTCCTACAGACAACATCGTGACAGATTGAGTTAAGATATTTCACCCAACTCAATCTCAGACAGAGCTAGTCTATCTTCTCTCGTCCACGAAGGTAATGGGAGAAGGCACCGCTTGCAAGCTGCATGGCGAAATGTGACCCTTCCTCTCTCCCGAAAGAACCACCATACAAAGTTGCTGATTATTCCGAGCAAAGGAGGCTATGATATCCTTCAATGATCCATCGTTGCAGAGGACATTTGCTCGAAGACGCCGTCTTTTTCGGCTCCTTACATGCTGGAAGAACATGATCTCCTTCTTCCTCAAATCGACCCGACGAACTTTGGCCATCATCTCTGTGTGGTGAAGGAAGTGTGGGAAGAACAGGAAAACTCCTCAGCCTTTTTATAGGCGAAAGAGATCACCGATCCCCAATAACTCCGCCATAAAGTCAGCCATGAAAGAACGTGTAAAACCCCCTTCCTAAAAATCGTATATACCTTTTATTTATTAATTATTAATTTAATTGTAGTAATTAGGGCTAAATAGGAGAAATATATTTTTAATAATTTTTATTTTAGGTGTTCGGGCACTTAGAGGACTTATGGGACCATCAGAAATTTTTCAGAATTTATTCCATGTAGGAGACCCCTTGAGCAGTTGCTAGCCTAACGGTGTGCATTATTCTAATCTATAAAATTTCCTATGAATATATATATATATATATATATATATATATATATATATATATATATATATATATATATTTAAGAAGAAGAAAAAAAAAGAAAAGAAAAGAAAGTATAAAGAATTAATTAATAATATACTAATAATAATAATACTAACAATACTAACTTTATTCCACTTAGCAAACATTCCAACTTGCTAGCAAACTTGCTAGCAAGCAACGTTAGCAGCCAAGCCAGCGTCCCCCCCCCCTTACTAGCAATTCAACCTCCAGACCCGACCCACCTTGCGAAACCACTCCATTCTCTTTCTATCTATTCCTATTCATAATATATATATATATATATATATATATATATATATATATATATATATATATATATATATATATATATATATATATATATATATTATTTCATAAAACCCTAACCTAAAATCTCTAGACCCTCCTCTTCTCATCTAGAGATGCCACCGTAACCAGAGAACCCCGCCAGGCCTAGTTTATATATGTAGAGCACTTGACCTAGTTTATTTTCTGTTAAATAACCCTAGATTATTAGCTGCTGTGGACAGAATTAAATTCGTCACAAAACTCCGCGAACCAACTTTTTTCAGAATTCTAAAAGTTGTGAAACGGAGCGCGCCCCGCCAAATGGGACTGCCCCGCCGTGTACCAAGTGTACCGAACGGTGCACGCAGCGTAACCGAACACGTAAAAATTTGTGGGAACTGATTCGGACTCGTGTGCGCGCCGAAATCAGGCCGTATCCGCGGACACACCCCGTGTCGCAACTTTTACGAAACTCGCGCGTATTTTGTGCATGCTTGTCAGATTGCGACGAAACTTGCGCCACTGGACTCGTGGTAACGCGCTGGTCTTGTGACCCAATCGCCAATTGGCGGGCCCCACAGTTGACTTTTTGGACAAAATTATGTTCTGCCCATCGGAATCCACATTTGGACATACCGTTGGGTTTGTATCGACATTTAGAATTGTTTGACCTATAGTTTGTCCAATTTAGAGACTGTTACCCTCGGCACGCTTTTCGGTGCAAAGTGGGCCACACGTGGACCCCACTTTTACCCAAAATTACCGTTTTGCCCCTGTGTCCAAATTGGACGAAAGGGATGTGCTTTTTAGCTATTTTGCTCATTCCGAAAACGTTGGTGATGTTTATTTCAGCATCCGGAGACGTTTGTTCGGAGGCCTTAGTTCCAGGTTCCGTGTCCTTGCCATTTGGGCGCGTACACTTTACAGATTTTTTGCCAGGCAAGTATACCTTGCCATTGTACTGTATTTATATTCCATATGAGGCATGCATGTTTATTTTCTGTTTATTTAGTTGATTTATTTTAACCGCTATATAAACTGCGCGTCCAAGGAAACTTGGGTGCAACGACGGTGTCGTCGTACTATGTTTTTATTTATGTATATGTATTGGACCTACTTTATGAGACTACCCTATTTTTATGAGACATTTATATTTTATTGGCCATGACACTATTCTTACACGAGTGTGAGTCACATGTAGGACACGGACTTGCGTACTCGGCTGGCCACTGGTACGTATAGGTCGTGCGACGGATAGGGATAACTGCCAATAGAAACTTTGCATGTTAGTAGACCTGGCGGTTATTAGAGGTTTATCGTGTCATGGACATGACATGCTTAGAGCATTGGGTGGGGAGAACAACAAGTACCGCATTTGAGCTCCTTTGCACTTTTTTCTATTGTGCGGCCGGATTCTCCGCTGGAGATACGGACGGTGTTGACCACTATATATTATATTATTATCAGGCGGGCCTCCGGCGTTCGAAAGTCGTCGTGCCTTTGTAGGCCCCTGGATCTCCAATAGAGAACCATGCCAAATCCCAGTTTTCAGCCAGATAGCTCACTTGTGGGGAAAGGTGTTCTTAACTGCATTCACATAGATGGTTAGGCGACCCCAATGGATGTTTATATTTCAGTACTTTATTGGCATGTATTTTTTGTATCTTGTTATGTCCCTCTGAGGACCTGGTCCCTTTCCAGATATAGATGAGCAGGAGTACCCGCAGGAGTATGGACCTGGACCTGACGCTACCTATCAGTCTGAGGCGATCTTACCTTCTGATTATATGTGATTTATTGCAGCTGTTTAGAGATTCTAGTTGCTATTCTTTTTTGAGACATTTATTCTTATATTAGAGTTTATTCTCTTCTCTCTTTAGTAGTTTATTATAGTCGATTTGCAGTGGATTTGTTTCCATCCGACTATCATACTTTGAGATTACTATTTGAGACTGCTTCTTTGATATTCAGTTATTGATTTCCATTATTCTATTATTTGTGCTGTAGATGAGATATAGAACTGCGTGTGACTTGTTGTGACATATATTACCACTGTAGATTGGATATTCATGTACAGCGTACGTGTATATATGGTTTTCATATATTGGAGTTCGTATACATACGGTTGGCGTGTTACGTATTCCTAGTCCCACGTATTTTGGGACTGGGGCGTGACATGTTTTTAGTGGTGGCCCATGCAGGTCGAGAATATATTGTCTCAGTTACGTAACTGTACCGAATAAGCCTGCGTATAGAAATAGAGTATAAGGATCTCATCCACGGTTGACTGAAACTCATCCTTCCAATTTAATACTTGCATCATGTTTGATTCCTGTACTTTTTCTAATCGTTTCGTATATCACCTACAGAGAGATGGATTTGCAAAATGGATGTACTGCCGCCGATGGCGACGCAACTTCTGGAGTCAATGGTCAGACTCAAGGAGGGACCCCAACGATTCCTAGGCTTCCGGAACCAGATGAACAGACTCACACTCCAGTTCCATCTGATCTTCCCGCTTCACCTATTGGGAACCTTCCAGCTCTTCCAGTACCGCAAGATGGCCAAGCGCAAATATTCCAATTCTTTCAGATGATGATACAGGAACAGAGGCAGCAGGCAGCAGAGCAGAGGCAAGAATTTTTGGCAGCACTAGAGAGGATGACTGCACAGGCTACTGTACCAGCCCAAGCACTAGCTCCAGTACCTCGAGCTAGGGTTGGATCAGTAAAGAATTTTGTTCAGATGCGTCCAAGGCAGTACAAGGGCACTGAGAGCCCGGAGGAGACTACCAACTGGATCACTCACACGCAGAAGCTACTGGAGGCATCGCAGTTACCTACGGACCTATGGATGACGGGTGTACGGACGCTTCTAGAGGGTAATGCTCATCACTGGTGGGAATCCATGGAGCGCCAGTTGGGTACTTACCAGACTTAGGAGCAGT
Source organism: Iris macrosiphon (assembly GCA_036927795.1). Lineage (NCBI taxonomy): Eukaryota > Viridiplantae > Streptophyta > Magnoliopsida > Asparagales > Iridaceae > Iris > Iris macrosiphon. The sequence continues at coordinate 69,392,741 of JAYESA010000006.1, read as the reverse complement.
TCTTGGAGTGCTTTGAGGGAAAGTACTTCCCGGACACCATCAGGGATACCTTGTATGATCAGTTTCTTCACTTGGAGCAGGGGAACTGAACAGTGGACGAGTATGATGCCGAGTTTAGTCGACTCAGCAAATATGGCGCTGCTTTGATACCAAATGACTTGGCTAAGGCTAAGAGGTTTCATCGAGGACTGACCCAGGAGCTACAACATTATACAAGCACGCAGTCCCGAGTCTCTTATGCTGAACTACTGACAGAGGCCAGATTTCAGGAAACCATTAGCAGAGGAAAGGGAGGTCAGCTGAGGACACAACAAGGATCAGCAAGGATACAGCAGGGACCAGCCAGGACACAACAGGGACCAGCCAGGACACAACAGGGAGGACCTATCAGACGTCCCTTGGCACAACAGCATCAGCAACACCGAGCAGCACCGTACCAGAATTCGGGGAAGCCCTACTGCAATTACTGTGGGAGAATCGGACATATTTCGAAAGATGGTCGGACCCGCTTGGGTCAGTGTATGAGATGTGGCTCCGGACAGCACATGGCGAGAGACTGCCCAATGCAGGCATCGACACTACCACCGCCAGCACAGAGACTAGCGCTTCCAGCACCGAAGCCAGCCCAGCAAATGACCGGACCGGGAGCACCCCGACCCCCAGCAGCAGGAGAATTTCAGAGAGGACCACCGCTACCTACCCAGGAGGAGCAGTATATGAGGACCGGACATGGACAACCGCAGAGGAACGGGCAAGCTTTTGCATTGGAGGTAGATGACATGGATCATGAGGTGGATGTCATAGCAGGTATTACCCTTGCTTTTACTTTTTCTGCTGTGACATTATTTGATACGGGAGCCACCCACTCATTCATATCATCTAGTTTTATTGCCAAACACAATATTGCTTCTACACCATTATCTAGTTGTGTTAGAATTCTTACCGGAGGAGGAGTTGTACCAGTTAGTCGAGTTTGTAGATCGGGCCCTATAGTGATACATGGCAGAGAGATGAATGTCCAACACTTAGTCTTTCTTATGCCAACTTTTGATATTGTGCTTGGAATGGACTGGCTAAGCAAGTACCATGCTTTCTTCGATTGTTTTGGAGGAAGCATTCTTTTTAAGGTACCAGGCCAGCCTGAACTTGAGTTTGCCCGAGGATCCACAGAAATCCTTGATGGTATGCAGCTCGCAATGGACGATGTTGTCTATTATCCTATTATTTCAGAATTTCAAGACGTCTTTCCAGAGGATTTGCCAGGACTACCCCCGGACAGAGACGTAGAGTTTTCAATTGAACTAGCACCCGAAGCAGCACCTATAGCATCGCATGTTTACAGACTAGCGAAGAAGGAGATGGACGAGCTGAAGGCACAGTTAAAAGAGCTAGAGGAGAAAGGTTACATCTGACCGAGTTCATCACCCTGGGGAGCACCAGTGCTGTTTGTACCCAAGAAGGATGGGTCAGTGCGTATGTGCATTGACTACAGAGCCTTGAATGCAGTGACAGTGAAGAACAAATATCCATTGCCACGCATTGATGACCTGTTTGATCAACTCAGTAGAGCTAAGGTATTCTCGAAGATAGATTTGAGATTGGGATATCACCAGGTGAAGGTACGGAAGTAGGACATTCCAAAGACCGCATTCAGAACAAGATATGGGCACTATGAGTTTTTGGTCATGCCATTTGGATTGACCAATGCTCCAGCGATCTTCATGGACTTGATGAATCGTGTCTTCCACCAGTACTTGGACCAGTTCGTGGTCGTCTTCATAGATGATATACTTGTCTATTCGAAGAGCCACGAGGAGCACATGGAGCATCTGCGGATTGTTCTAGAGACTTTGAGGAGAGAGCAGTTATATGCTAAACTCAGCAAATATGAGTTCTTCTTGGACAGAGTTTTATTTCTTGGACATGTTGTTACAGGAGATGGTATTTCTGTTGATCCAGAGAAGATCTCAGCAGTTGAGACATGGCCTATTCCTAAATCAGCAGCAGAGGTGAGGAGTTTCCTTGGACTTGCGGGATATTACCGACGGTTCGTGGAAAACTTCTTAAGAATAGCGGCACCTATGACTCGTTTGACTTGTAAGGACCAAGAATTTATATGGACCGACGAGTGTCAAGCTGCCTTTGAAGAGTTAAAGAAGTGACTGACTACAGCACCAGTATTGACTATTCCGTCAGGATCAGGAGGTTATGTGATCTACATTGATGCATCAGGAAAATGCTTAGGATGCGTATTGATGCAGCATGGCAAGGTGATTGCATATACATCTAGGCAGTTACGAGTACATGGGAAGAATTATCCGACTCATGACTTGGAACTTGCAGCCGTTGTATTTGCTCTGAAGCTATGGAGACATTACTTATATGGGGAACGAGTGAAGATCTATACAGACCATAAAAGTCTCAAGTACGTCTTCACGCAGAAGGAGTTAAATATGAGGCAACGTCGATGGCTCGAGTTGATGAAAGATTTTGAGATAGAGCTACATTATCATCCAGGCAAGGCTAACGTGGTAGCAAACGCGTTAAGCCGGAAGCCAACAGCTTACTTCTTGACAGCACAGAGGGAACTATTGGAGGACTTGCAAGAGCTTGGCATTGAAGTGATACTACCCGGAGCAGATGAGACACTAGCCAACTTGCAAGTACAATCATCATTGGTAGAGAGGATTAAGGCAGCTTTGCCTACAGACCACAGATTCCGGAGACTGAAGGAAAGGACAGAGGCCGGAGAGCAGACAGGATTGCGCATTCATGAGGATGGGACATTACGATGTGGTGATCATCTTTATGTTCCAAATGTTCCAAATGGAGAGATTCGACAGGAGCTGATGACAGAGGCTCATAGTTCGATTTATTTTATTCATCCTGGAGGCACCAAAATGTATCGTGACTTACGACAGCACTTTTGGTGGCATGGAATGAAGAGAGAGATAGTTAGCTTTGTAGCTAAATGTCTGGTATGTCAACAAGTGAAGGCGGAGCACCAGAGGACAGCAGGATTATTACAACCACTTCCGATTCTAGAGTGAAAGTGGGAGCACATCACTATGGACTTCGTCATGGGTTTCCCAAGAGTCCAAGTGGAAGAGATGCAGTGTGGGTAATAGTGGACCGACTCACCAAGTCAGCCCATTTTATACCTTTTAGAGTGGGTCAGTATACAGAAGCTTTAGCTGACTTATATATGAGGCAGATCATGAGATTGTACGGTATACCAGTCAGTATTGTATCGGACAGAGATTCGCGCTTCATATCGCACTTTTGGAGGAGCATGCAAGAGAGTCTTGGTACTCGTCTGAAGTTCAGTACATCTTACCACCCGCAGACAGATGGGTAGTCGGAGCATACTATTCAGACCTTGGAGGATATGTTGAGGGCTTGCATGTTAGACTTCGGAGGATCATGGAAGGACCACCTACATCTTGTAGAGTTTTCTTACAACAATAGCTATCAAGCGAGTATTCAGATGGCTCCATTTGAAGCATTGTATGGAAGAAAATGTAGGTCTCCTGTGTGTTGGAGTGACGTGAAAGAACGTCAGATTTTGGGACCCGAGTTGGTGGTCAACACCGTAGAGACAGTCAAGAAGATTCAGAGACACTTGCGAGCAGCGCAAGACAGGCAGAAGCAGTAGGCAGACCTTCATCGTCGTCCCTTGGAGTTCAAAGAGGGCGATCACGTCTTCTTGAGGATATCACCGACCAGAGGCACCATCCGATTCGGAGGGCGCGGCAAGTTGAGTCCAAGGTATATTGGACCATTTGACGTGCTCGAGAGAGTTGGAGAGGTGGCATATCGACTTGCGCTACCACCTTCACTGGAGGGAGTATATGACGTATTCCATGTGTCGCAGCTCAGGCGATATGTGGCAGACATCAGTCATGTTCTTGACCATTCAGAGATCACCATTGGGCCGAGCTTGTCATACCAAGAGCAACCCGTGGGAATCCTTGATCGTCGAGAGAAAGTGTTGAGGAACCAGTCTATTCCCTTGGTTCGTGTAGCATGGAGGCATAGTGCGCCAGGAGAATCAACTTGGGAGCGCGAGGACGACATGCACAAGCGTTTTCCGAACCTATTCGCAGACCAAGGTATAAATTTACATTGTTAATTTATATCTTATACCATCCTTGCATTCTATCGTGGCTTAATTTTAATTTCGAGGACAAAATTTTTACAAGTTGGGAAGAATGTAAAACCCCCTTCCTAAAAATCGTATATACCTTTTATTTATTAATTATTAATTTAATTATAGTAATTAGGGCTAAATAGGAGAAATATATTTTTAATAATTTTCATTTTAGGTGTTCGGGCACTTAGAGGACTTATGGGACCATCAGAAATTTTTCGAAATTTATTCCATGTAGGAGACCCCTTGAGCAGTTGCTAGCCTAACGGTGTGCATTATTCTAATCTATAAAATTTCTTATGAATATATATATATATATATATATATATATATATATATATATATATATATATATATATGTATATATATACAAATATATATATATGTATATATATATTTAAGAAGAAGAAAAGAAAAGAAAAGAAAGTATAAAGAATTAATTAATAATATACTAATAATAATAATACTAACAATACTAACTTTATTCCACTTAGAAAACATTCCAACTTGCTAGCAAACTTGCTAGCAAGCAACGTTAGCAGCCAAGCCAGCGTCCCTCCCCCCCCCCCTTACTAGCAATTCAACCTCCAGACCCGACCCACCTTGCGAAACCACTCCATTCTCTTTCTTCCTATTCCTATTCATAATATATATATATATATATATATATATATATATATATATATATATATATATATATATATATATATATATATATATATATATATATATATATATATATATATATATATATATAATTTCATAAAACCCTAACCTAAAATCTCCAGACCCTTCTCTTCTCATCTAGAGCCGCCACCGCAACCAGAGAACCCCGCCAGGCCGTCCAAACCATCCCGACGACCCCGACCTCGCGCACTGCAGATTCCCACACGAGGCACCTTCGCTCCGGAGTTATTTCCCGTCGACTCGCTTAACCAAACGCCGTTCCGTCTTTACCGGTATGCTCACCCCTTAACCCTCTTCCATATTTGTATAATAGACGACCTCGAACAACGTGTATCTATAGGCAAAAATAGCGTCCAAGTTGGTGCGAGCAGACCGAATTCTGGGATCACAGAAAACTACGGTGACCACCTCTGTTGCCGAGTTCGTATCTCCCACCACAGAGATTCAAATTCGGTAATTCTTTTTTATATGTGTAGAGCACTTGACCTAGTTTATTTTCTGTTAAATAACCCTAGATTATTAGCTACTGTGGACAGAATTAAATTTGTCACAAAACTCCGCGAACCCACTTTTTCCAGAATTCTAAAAGTTGTGAAACAGAGCGCGCCCCGCCAAACGGGACCGCCCCGTCGTGTACCAAGTGTACCGAACGGTGCACGCAGCGTAACCGAACACGTAAAAATTTGTGGGAACTGATTCGGACGCGTGTGTGCGTCGAAATCAGGCCGTATCCGCGGACACACCCCGTGTCGCAACTTTTGTAGAACTCGCGCGTATTTTGTGCACGCTTGTCAGATTGATACGAAACTTGTGCCACTGGACTCGTGGTAATGCGCTGGTTCTGTGACCCAATTTTCACATAATTCTGAGACGGTTGACCAAATCGCCAATTGGCGGGCCCTACAGTTGACTTTTTGGACAAAATTATGTTCTACCCATCGGAATCCACATTTGGACATACCGTTGGATTTGTATCGACATTTAGAATTGTTTGACCTATAGTTTGTCCAATTTAGAGACTGTTACCCTCGGCACGCTTTTCGGTGCAAAGTGGGCCACACGTAGACCCCACTTTTACCCGAAATTACCGTTTTGCTGTTGTGTCCAAATTGGACGAAAGGGATGTGTTTTTTAGCTATTTTGCTCATTCCGGAAACGTTGGTAATGTTTATTTTAGCATCCGGAGACGTTTGTTCGGAGGCCTTAGTTCCAGGTTCCGTGTTCTTTCTATTTGGGCGCGTACACTTTACAGGTTTTTTGCCAGGCAAGTATACCTTGCCATTGTACTGTATTTATATTCCATATGAGGCATGCATGTTTATTTTCTATTTATTTAGTTGATTTATTTTAACCGCTATATAAACTGCGCGTCCAAGAAAACTTGGGTGCAACAACGGTGTCGTCGTACTATATTTTTATTTATGTATATGCATTGGACCTACTTTATGAGACTACCCCATTTTTATGAGACATTTATGTTTTATTGGCCATGACACTATTCTTACACGAGTGTGAGTCACATGTAGGACACGGACTTGCGTACTCGGCTGGCCACTGGTACGTATAGGTCGTGCGACGGATAGGGATAACTGCCAATAGAAACTTTGCATGCTAGTAGACCTGGAGGTTATTAGAGGTTTATCGTGTCATGGACATGACATGCTTAGAGCATTGTGTGGGGAGAACAACAAGTACCGCATTTGAACTCTTTTGCACTTTTTTCTATTGTGCGGCCGGATTCTCCGTTGGAGATACGGACGGTGATGACCACTATATATTATATTATTATCAGGCGGGCCTCCGGCGTTCGAAAGTCGTCGTGCCTTTGTAGGCCCCTGGATCTCCAATAGAGAACCATGCCAAATCCCAGTTTTCAGCCAGATAGCTCACTTGTGGGGAAATGTGTTCTTAACTGCATTCACATAGATGGTTAGGCGACCCCAATGGATGTTTATATTTCAGTACTTTATTGGCATATATTTTTTGTATCTTGTTACGTCCCTCTGAGGACCTGGTCCCTTTCCAGATATAGATGAGCAGTAGTACCCGCAGGAGTATGGACCTGGACCTGACGCTACCTATCAGTCTGAGGCGATCTTACCTTCTGATTATATGTGATTCATTGTAGCTGTTTAGAGATTCTTGTTGCTATTCTTTTTTGAAACATTTATTCTTATATTAGAGTTTATTCTCTTCTCTCTTTAGTAGTTTATTATAGTCGATTTGCAGTGGATTTATTTCCATCCGACTATCATACTTTGAGATTACTATTTGAGACTGCTTCTTTGATATTCAGTTATTGATTTCCATTATTCTATTATTTGTTCTGTGGATGAGATATAGAACTGCGTGTGACTTGTTATGACATATATTACCACTGTGGATTGGATATTCATGTACAACGTACATGTGTATATGGTTTCCATATATTGAAGTTCGTATACATACGGCTGGCGTGTTACGTATTCCTAGTCCTACGTATTTTGGGACTAGGGCTTGAAAGTGTACGGCATTGAAAGTGTACGGCATTGAAAGTGTACGAGGAAGGCATTGAAAGTGTACGACATTGAAAGTGTAAAACAGGGTGCTTCATCGCCTTTATGGCGTAAAACTCATCCGCTTTCAATGCAGCATTGAAAGTGTACGAGGAACGCTTCGTATTCTTCGAAATGAACCTGTCAGATCATGCAATGAACCTGACGTCTGGACTCCTGACAAAGAGTACTGCACGACAACCCAAGCGACGGCTATAATGATGGCGCGACACTGCAACCCAGGCTGTCATTTATTACCATTTCCTTTGCGTAAACCACTTTTACACATACGAAGGAATATGCTACCTTGTTTTACACAGACAGATGTGAGCTGTTTACGCTCTACAGAAGGCAAACAGCCTGCCACGTCAAAAGCTGCACTTCGTACAAGGCTCGAGGCACGTCTGTGCATTTAATGCGCAGAGCGGTGGCAGTTTCTCGAGGCACGTCTCTACACTTAAAGTGCTAAATACTGACAGATGCCCAAGGCACGTCTCTGCACTTGATGCACAGAAGGGTGGCAGACCTTCAAAATACGCCTCTGCATTTAATACACAGGATAATGGCGGATCTCCGCATTTAATGCAGAAGATTTGATTAAATGTTACCGAACCGTCGTTTAGTGACATCCCCTTTGCGTAAACTACTCTTATGCATATAAGGGAATACGCTGGCTAGTTTTACACAGGCAGACGTGAGCTTCTTACGCTCCGCAGAAGGCAAACATACCGCCACATCAGCAGTCACTCTTCGTACAGGATTCGAGGCGCGTATCTGCATTTAATGCGCAGAATGATGGCAAATCTTAAAGACAAGTCTCTACATTTAATGCGCAGGATGGGGGCAGATCTCTGCATTTAATGCAAGAGATTTGATTATATCTCTAAAGCCGTAATTTCGGCTAAAACGTCCACATCATCTCGGCTTCTACGCCTGCTCGGCTTCTACGCCTGCTCGGCCTCTATGACCACTCGGCTTCTACGCCTGCTCGGCTTCTACGCCCACTCGGCCTCTATGCCTACTTGGCTTCTATGCCTACTTGGCTTCTACGCCTACTCGGCTTCTATGCCTACTTTGCTTCTATGTCGTGGTGACAGTTATTGGCTTCTACGCTAACCTCTTCTACACAAGGGATAACTACCTACGTGGCTTCTACGTCATGATCTTTGCAGCAGATATACGCATTTGTCTCTTAGTTGGACACGCGTCACATGCTCACTCAAAAGGTCATATATACACAGGCATTGGTTATTTTAAACCGTCGTATAAAAGGGTGATGTACTTTCCACTACTCGGTTTCTACACCGACCGAGTGGTCACTATCACTAAAACTCTATAAATAGAGACCTCTATCAACAGAGGACAAGGTTGAAGAAATTAGGTCGAAGAAATTAGGTCGCAGAAATTGAAGGTAAAAGAATCGAAGAGAGAGAAGAATCCAGAGCTGAGGCGAAGAGTAGTGATCGACGACTTTGGCATCGGACATCCACTCTCCCTCGCAACCTTCGAAGCTTCTTCTGTCTTTCACGACACTTTTTCAACATCGTGTGATCCAAGGACTAAAGTGATCGACCGCAGATCAGACACCTATAACAATATTTACCCAGATTAAATAAATTGTACTTCGATGTTCCTCCTGTAGGATCAAAATTGTACAATCTTGTTTGTAAATACCGACGAAGTTCGAGCGAGATTTTCTTTTACAATAAAGAACCTTGTCGTTTTCTCGTACTTTTACTTTCGTTTATTTTTATCCGAAACAGGTATCTCTACTGCTAGCTAAGAAAATGATGGAACATGGTCCTATAATAACAAAAATAGATAAGTATTGAGATGATACTTTAGGAACCAATTTAAGATACAACCTGATAATCATACACATCTATCCGAAATCATGACACTCAGAATCCTCGTCACGCCAGTAAGCATAGCTATGATAAATGATAGGTTCCATAACTAAGGTATGCAACTCAATAATCACGTCATCTAGAATCCTCACCACGCCAACCGGTATGGCTGCAAGAAACTCTAAATTCATAACTAAGATATATACATCCGAAGTCAGGTTCCTACGTTTCCGCCACGATAGCTAAGGTGGCTGCGATAAACTCTAGGCTCCATAACCAAAGTAGACGTTTCACCTTTCTCACTGTCCTCATCAACATATGTTATCAGATGATACCGTAATTTAGTCCAAAAAATTTATCTCGATATGAAATCAAACTCAACAACGATATCAAGAATTAAATTTAACAACTGATCAACAAGAATCAAATTCAATAACAACAAATGAGAGCGGACGGAATAAGGAAAAAGATTTAAATTGAAAATTATAATAAGATTCTCAAGAGTCATTCCAGGAATATCTCAAATAATTTGTGATTGAGTATCCTCTCTCATCCTAGTATCCTAGTCCTATATCCAATCGCAGGCACGTAGTAGTACAACTAAGATGTTGTACTACCACGATATCGCACAACTTGCGAAGCCTGACCTGCATGGGGCACCACTAAAAATGTGTCACGACCCGCACCCGATATAGGGGCACAAGTACGTAGGTACGTCCAGCTTATGCCGCAGCATCGGTGGTAGAATGCTGTCTAGGTCACAATACTATCTAATCAATCTCACATGAATATCCAACTCCATAAGGAGACACAGATATCACAATATAATATGGAATACTCAATCACAGAAATAAAGCATGATAAGGTCTCAAAGAAAATAACGAAATACAACACAAGTCTAAACAACAGAAATAGTCTAACCTGCAAACAATAACATCCAAATCTCCAAGTATGCCGGAAACAAGTCCTCTAAGTCACAGTCTGGAAAAATATTTTCAGTCAGGATGGAGCAAAGTACAAGCACTAACAGTAGTTCCATGTATATTGACAAAAACTATAATGCAGTGTAAAAAAAATACAAGATGGATATAAATACTTGCAATAAAAATACTAGAGATAATGAAATACTGGAAATAGAAATACTGGGGCATATGTCATTATCAATGGTACAACTAGCAATGAACAGGAATACAAGTGTATGCTAGAACAATGAACTGGAATATAAGTGAATACTAAAACTATAAACTAGAAGTACATGTCTAGAATATCTAGCTAAGTGTGTGAAACATCAGCATATCATGTGATCGGCCTGGGACTGATCAGGCTTGCAATGTATGACTAGCTATGATTCATGTAAGGTCAGGCTAACTATCCAGTTAGCTATGATGCAAGCAATAGTCAGGCTAATCATAAATAATAGTTTATGAGGCATGTAATGGTCAGGCTGTACCGATGTGAGGTATGGGTGAACTATGATGCATGTAGAGTTGGATATGATCACATAATCTACTAATATCTCCCCGTCCCCAGCTAGCATGATGGATTCCAATCATGACTCCTCGTGACAGGTCTCGATGATGCCAACTTGTGTATACATAGTGTCAGAATCATGTACGCTATACAACTAGAATCATAAAGATAATCAACATAATGAAAACTGTCCGAATATACTCGCCTGTGGTCCTCTACTGGCAATACCTATATCATATTTCCGAAGTCTTGTCTGAACAATCAAACAGTCCTATAGACATCATTTAATAATAGTACAGCATCAGTCAATACACTAACACGCACGCAATCATAAATACACTGAACTCAGAGACTACGCTAGGGATGACACTGGTCAACTAGCAGGGTCGAATGTGCGTCTAACTGTACGGGCGTCACGTCTTCAAATGCTGTGCATAATCGGACAGTCAATTACTAACATATGTCTATCCAGTACGTCAGTGTATATAAGGCGGTCAACTCACAATATTTCAGGGTCACAAGGTCAAAGTAAATACGGGATATCCATAATTAACACTAGAGGCATTCAACATAAATACATATATATAGTCATAACTAGTATTAGCATTTAATTACTTAAATATATATTCATATCTTTATATATATATCAACTAATATTATATGCATACGCACACACACGTACGAGCACACTAGTCATTGGGTTCTCCGACACAGGTCTAAAATCAACCAACTAAACATGTCATAAAGCAATATATTAACCTTACACTATTTACACATGCACACACATAAAATCATGAAGGAAGGCAGTCGAACCTTGGCGTGCACGCACGGTGACGACGATGACGACGACGATGATGGTGATGATGTAGGTGATGGTGATTATGTTGATAATGATGATGATGATAATGATAATGATGATGATGATGAAGGTGATGATGATACCGGAAGCTGCCGGAGTCGGAACTCAGGCGAGGTTGTGCAGGTGGTGAGCTCGTCGAGGTCGGGAAGGAGGCATGGAACAGGTCAGAGACGGAGGCATTAACGGTTATGGCAGTCGGGGACTGCCGGCTGGGAACGGTGCTGCTCGGGGTGATGGTTCAGGCGAGGTCTGGGTGGGGGAGGTGATGGCAGGCGGTGCAGCGAGGGAGGTCGGCGAGGCATCGACGGGCTGCTGGGAAGTCTGGCCGGGTCGTGCTCCGGCAGCTGCTTCACGGTTCGTCGTGGGGAAGGTCGGGGATCCGGCTGCTCGGGAGGTCGACGGTCGAGTGATGGTGGTCTGTCGTCGAGGAGACCATAAGGGAGAGGTCTGGGCCGGCTGAGATGGAAGTTCGATAAGGTCGGGTCGTGTGGCCCGACGGGAAGGCGGTGGCAGAGGTGGGGTCAGGGACGTGCGGTCGGCGAGGTGGCATTCAGGCAAGAATGAGGGATATCGGGTTGATGGAGAGGCTGTTCTGGGCTCCGGCGAAGGAGTAGGGCCGGGGTGAGGCGGTGTTAATGGTGGCGTAGATGATGGCGGTGGCTGCCGCGGTTCAGGCAGAGGAGAAGGCCGATGGCTTGCTGTCCGGCGGGGTAGTCGTGAGTTGAAGGGGTTGCGGGGCTGCCGTGGTCCAGTCGTAGTGCAGGCGGGTGGTCGAGTTTAGACGGCTCCGATGGTCGGGACGAGGGTGATCACCAAAGGTGGAAGGCCGGGAAGAGGTGAGGAGGTGATGGTTTATAGTTTAGGGTTTAGGTTTTTGTAGTTTTGAAGTGGGAGGGTGATGTAGAAAATAATGGAGGAAATGCGAGGTTTGCATAAGGGAGATGAGGGTGATGATGACATCCTAGGAATTAGGGCCGACTGTGCCTTGGGATGGGGTTGGCATTGGGAAAGGGGTTAGGCTATATATATATATATATATATATATATATATATATATATATATATATATATATAGGAGGGTGTTGTGTGGTGAGGATTTTGCTCCATTTAAAATGGATGGCCATGATTAATCATGAAGGGGAGTGCACAAAAAAAAGGGGGGGAGAGAGAGAGAGAGTGGACTGGTCAATGAGGGAGGGGGTGGTTCTTCATGTGCCTTGACCAATAGGATGGTGACACCATATTACATTTTTGCAATAAAGTCCCCAACAATTAAAAAATTGCACAAAAGTGGGATTTTTAAAATTAATATAATTGGTGTTCTAAAATTAATTAGAAGTACATGGGATTAAATAAGGTGGGACACAAGTGTCATGAATGAAGAAGACTCAGAGTAGAATATTGTCATAATTTGGGTTGCACAAAACGGGTCAAGATTATGTCTCCAATTTTGATTGGAACGCACAAAGATGCAAAGTTGGATTTATTTAGAATTAAATACAATCGTTTGCGACAAATGTTGTGCAACTAAAATAAAGCACAAGAAGGCATAATTATGAGTTACACAAAGATCAAAATAGAAGGCTGGCACGTCTAGGACAAGGGTGTGAAATTTGTAGGAAGACAAAAGCTAGTGTAGTGCTCAAATATCGAAGCAACGGTAAGGTACAACAACCAATTAAAAATCACAGCAATTAAATATACATAAATATAATAAAATATTAATATATTAAATTAAATAGATAAAAAGACAAAAATACCCCTATTCTGGAATATGGTAGTGACAAGTCTACCCTCCTTAGAAAAATTTTGTCCTCGAAATTTAAGATCCTCAATAGTTGTATTTATTTATTTATTTATTTTACCATCAAAATTTAAATTCCTCAAACCACATAATCATGAAGTAAATTCATATTGTTATTTCATAAAATTTTCAAAATTCTATAAATATCATATTCATGAAAATCTTCAAGTTTAAAAATTAAATTCCGTTCTTATCCTAATCTCTTCCAAAATTTTAAGTTAATAACTAAATACAAAATTTAATATCCAATCCTCAAATTTTAAATCCAATCAACGCATATTTATAAATTTCTTTGAAATTTCATCCCAAAATTTGAATTCAAACTCTAATCCGTTTGTGATCTTATTCCTCGATTTCTTCTTCCATACAATAGTCAAACAATGTAATACTTATGAAATCTTTAAATACAACATTCAATATAAATTTATATCTTGCAGCCAAATAAATATAATGGTAATCTTCTTAAATTCCTCAAAATTTAATGACAAATTCAATCATATCTTAATCTTCATAAAAATTAATGATTTAACAAAATCGTCAATTCTGCCATATTAAGTTCTCAATTTTTTATATAAATTAATGTTTATCCTCAAAATTTAAGGTATCTTGTCTCTCCTTGTCAAGTCATAACTTCTTCATTAATCTTCACTACGGTCAAATCCCCAACAATCAAGGTCTAAGAAAATCCTACCTACAGTCATACAATATGCCATCTAGAGAAAATATGCACGGTTATGGTCTCTTTTGTCATGGTATTGCAGTCTCTGTTATGGTGTACTACTAACTACATTCTAGCAAGAAAATTACTGATACAAGCTACGGTACTAAGAAATCAATCAATCAATAAAATAGACGAAAAAGGAATAGAAGGAAAGAAAAGAACGTAGCCTTCTAATCCATCACTTGGACATCTTCATCCTCTAACATATACTTAACTCTGGCACATTCACTCACTAATTCCTATCCCTATACACTGATACCCATATCAACTAATCACTAGTCTATAAGATATCCATGGATACATCCACATGGCACACACATGTCTATTAATACCAAAATCTGATACCAAGAACCTCTAACACAATCATAGGTCAAATTGCATCCAAGTTTAATACCTCTATCCCTTTAGGTACCACTGTTTCTACTACTAGCACAACCACTGCTAGCTTTCTTACCTACTGCAAATGTTTATACTAGTTATTCTTATCACTCAAGTGCACACCAAGTGCAACACACCACACTAAGTACTACTCTCTCTAATACAACTCTAGATGGACACCCAAGTCAGTTTGTAGTGCCATCTCAGGCATGCTCAAGCCAACAGATCCTTACATATGCACATCATCTACTTTTAACTCAAAAATAATCCTATATAAAAATCAATGTGCTCATAATCTACCCACCTTAAAAGAATTTTATTCTCAAAATTTAATATCTTCAATAACAAATTTTTTATCAACTTTTAACTCAAAAAATAATATAATTATGGGGTTAAATCATTGGTTATGACTTCACAAGATCCTCAAAATTAACTTTATATTCTCAAAACTTAAAAATCTAAAATTAAATCTTCAAAATTTGCCCACTTCAAGATTCAAAGTCCTCAAATTTAACTTAGAACCAATTCTCACTTTTAAAATTATTATTATTCAACTCGTTCAAATTTCATTAAAATCCTTAAATTTAAATTTTAAGTCAAATCTTATCAAAATCTGCAAATTTTAAATCTCAAAAAATTTAAACATTTCAAGCTACTTCAAATCTAGACTTAAATTCGTCTCATAATCTCCTTAAAATTTAAACACAATTCCAAGCATATCATAATCTTAAATTCTCAACTCTTTATTTAAATTCATGCTTATCCTAGAAATCTAAACTCAAAAAAAAAAAAATCAAATATTTCAAATTTAAATTCAATACATCATAATCGCCTTAAAATTCAAATAACTGAATTTAAATCTAAATTAGATCTATCATTATCTCCTCAAAAAAATTAAATAACCAAAGCTCATTCATTCTAATCTTATTCCGAAAAAAAAATTGAACTTCAAGTACTCAGCTCACCATTTCTAATAAAAAAAAATCTTATTCCGAAATAAAAAAAATTAAATAGAAAGATCTCATTTCTAATAATTGTATGTCTCACATGATTACTTAGTGTTGGTTTAGGTGAGTGAGCTAGTTCTGCTCACCAGTACGCGATATGTACTGACCCACGTGTATGGGCATCCCCAGGTACTCAGCTTTGGGGAGGGGCTGGAACTATCTCAAGGCATCGAAGCATTGTTGGGGCGCATAGAAGCTCTTCTTCCATTGGAGGCATCTTATGTTATAAAGGATATAATGTATGGAATATTATAATTCAGTTGTATAAGTAAGATCGTAAGCCAAGACGACAAGTATCAATGTAAGCCAAGTGGCCGAGTATCAGTTGTAATTAAGAAGCCTTGTAATCTATTGTAAGTTATGTATTCAAATATCATTATCAATAAAGAGAAGCTTTTCAATCTATTCTATTGTGACATCAATTTATCTACTTATTTTCGCTGCTATATCGATATTTCTGATAAAAACCATGACTTGTCTATCTTTTTGCCTTGTACAAGTACAATATAGGCTTGTACAACATCATGTCTGTGGCTACTTTCGATTCTTCAAAATCGGAGCATGACAAACTATCTTTATGTGGACTAGAGCAACAATTAGTTATGAAACACATCAAAGTAACACTAGTGATTCCTTTTATTAGGGCATGAAGGAGTAGAGGAGAAGGGACAGATCTACTCACTTATATGAATAAAGTCTTCGTGTCATGATCCCACATATGCCTACGATTCCTCAAACGATGATTGATGTGATGCTCAATCTTCTAACTTGGCATAACCATACTCTCGAACTACGCTTCATAAAATATTATATCCGGCCAAGTTGAGCAAGACTATACCAACACCCAAGTATCTCGATTTCTAATGCAACTTGTATCCCATTTGTCTGATCCGTCTAGAACTTCAATATAATGCCTTTATGTGGAGCGGGCCATTACATCTCCCACCTTGTGCCTCCACCCTCAACCCATATAAATATGATGAGAAACCTATTTTAGGATTTTAGAAAATCCCTAAAATAGCTCACCATCAGATTTGGCCGTCATTAGCATCCAATAGTGTAGATTAAAACCCAAAACTCGTTAGCCTCGACCGAACCAAACTCGGCCAGAGTTCGGTTTGGACCTTGCCAAAGGTTCTGGAACAAATCGATAGAACTCAGGCATAATACTGTCTCGACCGAACTCGGCCCGAGTTCGGTTCTGTCTCATCAGAACTGCCTCGACATCAAGACTGGACTCCATATGACAGGGCCAGTCCGGGCTGGTTTGTGGGTCGCCCGACGCACAATACACCTTTAGTTATGGATGTAACAAAAATCATATTTTGTGTTTGTTTCTTATAACCCTCTTCCGATTTTCTTATAATTCCCCTTCCGATGCCATGTGCCATTAGAGTAGTAATGACAACTTTGGTCCACTTTTATGGAGTGTCCCTAAAGTCGAAATGACAAACAAATCGTTTGGTACCAAATGTTAGCTTTTTCATCCTACAAAATGGTCGAAAATGACAACGCTTGTGAGAGGACCACTTGATATTTGCATTTAAAATAATTTATTTTTTGTTTCAAATAGAAACAAAACTAGTCTTGAGAGGTCGAAGAAGAAGTAGATGACAACATTGGCTCGAGAGAATCAATTTTTAGCAATGTCATTGTGATCATGGATTGGATGGGGAAGGAAATAGAGGAGTGTTAAAAACTATCACAAAGTAGTAGTTCTCTTAAAATGAAGAGGATATTTTGGTTATTTTAAAGAGTTGGACCTAGTTTGGATTACATTTCATCCAGACTATGTTTAATGTCAAATTCAAGCAGTGTGCCAAATAATATTTCTATTTTAGACTGTATGTCGTTATTCTTCAAGGGTCTGTTTGGTAGGAGATAAAAGTGTGAGAAAAAAAAATGGAGAAAAAAAAAGTGAAGGAAAAGATTTTTTTTTTTCTGTTGTTTGGTATAGAAGAAAAATTTGAAAAAAGAAAAAGTGGAAGGATTAATTTTTCCTCGTAACTTAAGAAATTCAATTCCTCAAAAAATTAAAATAAAAGTAGAAAAAATAGCGTCTTATATTAATTAATAATTATATCCCTATATTAATTGTATTATTTAAATTTTTTTATGAAGTCAAATCGTAAATAAATATTTTTAGTTGAGGATATAATTGATAATTTTTTTTTCTTTTCGTACAAATCCAAAAAAATGAATATTTTCTATTTTCTATCTTCCTACCAAACATAAATAATATTTTTTTCTTCTTTTCAAATACATGGTATTTTTTTTTCGTTAATTTACTTTTCCATCCTTTGAATCAACTAAGTCCAAATGTGCTATTCATTTCCATGTAGATGTTTTTGAAATGCGTCCAATTAATGTTTTAGAATTAGACGTTTAAAAAATAGTGTGAAACGAACGTTTTAGGGGAGGGACTCATAATTCAACTTTCTTATAATTTAAAGAATTTTTGTGTAAATAAATACAATTTAGGAGACTTATTAGAAAATAGATTAGGTTTAAGCAAAAGCCAAACCTATCTCCTCTCCTCTTTTGTCATCATTAGCCGATAGCACAAACAAGAAAAATATATTCCTCCCCGAGGTACCACAACATAAATCATTGAGACCCAGGGACGGCCCCCAAAAGTTTCCGTCGTCAACCTCATTTCCTCTCCCCACCTCTTGTAATGCTCTCGTGGTATCTTCCGTAATTTCGTACTCCACCGGGGGCTTTTCCGGCGTCAAGGCTACAGAGCTTATTTTTTTTTTCCTTCTTTAGGCTACAGAGTTTATTTTTTTCTTTTCTTCTTTTCTTCGCGCTTTGCGTATTCCAAATCCAAATACGTAGAACCTAAAAAAACAAGAGGAGAGAGAAAGTTGGTGGAGTTGGAACTGGCGGCGTTACACTTCTACTCCAGACAGAGTCTTTAAGTATTACTTTCTCTCTCTCTCCATTTCCCTCTCCTCGAAAGCTCCACTCTTTGCGAAGGAGAAGGGAGAGTGATTTCCGGCTGCTCTGCTCCCGAAGGTGCTACCTTTTCCTCCCCTTACCCTCTTTAGCAGTGTTTTGTCTTCGTCCCATGTGAAAAGGTTGCTTCTTGGGCGAGGTCCGTGGTTTTATTTTTCATCCATATATGATTTTGGTTTTTTTGGTTGATTTTGGTGTTTATTTCTGCGTAAAAATGGAGTCTTGTATGTGGAGGTTTGGGTTTTGTGCCTGGAAATGGTGTTTTTTTTGGTTTGATTTTGGTGTTTTTGGCATTAAAATGTTTTTTTTGGGTGTGTTTTGTGGCCAAGAATGGTGCTTATTTTTCATGTACTTTCCGTTTATAGTAGTGTTTAGTCTTCGTCCTGTGTGGAAAGTTGGAGTCTTGGGCGATTTTCTCGTTCGTAAGTTTGTGGCTTCTTTTCTTTGGTAGGTAAATGTAGACGATGGATTGTAGTTTGGTTGATTTTGGTGTTTTTTTGGCACAAAAATTTCGTTTTTTTATTTCTTAATTCAGACGTTTCTTGGTTCAATGAATTCAATGAAGTAATCATTTTCCTTTCCTTTTTCCAGTTTGAGTAAGACTTCAATCTTCCCCCCTAAAGTTTGATTTAGGTTTTGTGGATTCTTCATTCATAGGTAAATGTAGGTGATTTAGGTTGATTTTGCATATGGGTTTTTGTGACTAATAATATAGTTTTGGTGGTGTTTTTTTTGGCTATTTCTCTACAACAGTGTTTTCTGTTTGAAATTTTATTTCTTTATGGATTTCGTAGAAATGGGTTTGTTGGGTTTTCAATCAATGTCAGTAATCAGTGGATTATATTTTGGTGATTTATCTGAATATGGTTTTTAGTTTTGTGACCAAAAATCAAGTTCTGGATGTGTGGTTTTTTTTGGGTTTTTGTGCCTGGAATTGTTGTTTTTTATTTGAAAATTTCTTTCTTGTGTGATTTCTTATTCTGAAGTTTCTTGGGTTCTTTTTTTTATTCAACCTAGGGTATCAGTGGATTGTGAGTTGGTTGATTTTGGTTTTGTGGCTAAAAATAGAGTTTTGGATGAGAGATGTCTTCATGTGAAAATTTGTTTATTGAGTGATTTCTCACTAGGAAATTTTTTGTTTTTTCATTCAAATTTCAATGTAGGTACTAATTGATTTGTGGATTGGTTGATCGTGGTGCTTTTGGATATGTTTTGTTTTTGTTTTTTTGGGACTAAAACTGGATTTTTGGACTGTGGGTTTTTGACTTTTGTCTTAAAAACTGGTGTTCTAGCAATGTACAAGGGTTTTCGGAATGGACTTGGTTTTTAATTCCATCTCACGAGAAATCTTCTTTTCGAGTGATTTCTGATTCAGAGGTTTGTGGGTCTTTGATTCAATATACTATCTAATGAATTGTGGGTTGGTTCATCTTTTATGTTTGGGATTTTTGGCCAAAAATGGAATTTTGGCCTGGGTATGGGTTTTTGTTTGGTTCCTAAAAATTGTCTTTTTTTTATCCATGTACAAGGCTTTATAATGAATTAGTTATCTTGGATTTTGATTCTTATCATACTACTTAATACATTTACCTTCAGTGGATTGGTTACTGGTTGGCATTTTTTAATATCGGTTAAGTGAGGTGATGAAGCAACTTGTAGTTGTTGATGTGCCATCCGTTCTGGATCGAAATGGTAATCAATTTCTATATGTTGGTGCGAGCATGGATTATTACCTAGTTAGCAGTAAGGAAAATTACTGAAAGATTATCATACCATAAGGTTGGTGGAGAGTTAAGATGAAGACCCAAATGAATTAACATGTACCGTTTTCTGGACCTTCCTATTTGGATACACAGCTGGTAGAAAGCAGTACGAAAACCATCGACATGGGCGGTTCATTAGAGGCATCAACAGATTCAACAGTAGTTGAGAAGTTTGTATAAGTTACTTGAGATGACCACCACAAGGTTCTGTGGTACTTGCTTTTGGTACACTTGGGGGTGCAATGTTATCGAGATGTTCACCATTGAAGTAGATGTGGAAAGGTTAAGTTGTGAACTTCCAGATTGAGATGAAGGTATGGCAAATGGAAGAGAAATCGGAAAGAGGGGAAGAGTTCATTGTTGGAGATAGGAGATGGAGCGAGGTTCATCAATGAAATTGAACATCAACACTTTGTATCTTTAGGTTAACCAAAAAACAAATACACGACAGAGACCGAGATTCTAGTTTGTGCTTTGTTTATTGTTGAAGTTAGGGAAAGTAAAGGCACCATAAAGATTGAAGAGAACTATAGTTGGACCTTTTCTGGAGAAGATTTGTCCGTGGAGTCATGCAATTAAAGTCTTAATAAGAAGAAAATTTATAATATAAAGTGCTGTTTCAAAAGAAACTCTTAAAAATATGTAAGAACCTTAGCATGACAAAGAAGTGCAAGACTAGATCATCAATGTATCAATATAGCTCGAGGCGTAAGGCACACTTAAGGCTCGCGTCCGAACAAAACGAGGGGCAAAAATAAAAAAAAACAAAAAAATAAAAAACAAACAAATTAGTAATGAAAGAAATAAAATCAAATAACATATTAAAGCTAACAAAATCATGTTAAAACATAATCGAGTGAACTAGCAGAGCAATCAATAGTAGCATTGAACAAAGAATAATTTGTGTTCTCAAGTAACAAAATGAAAGGAACACAGATTGTAAAATAAAAATAGAACCAACCGAATCAATCATCTGCCTTAAATTCCATCAAACTATCATCACCATCACCAATACTCCTATTACCATCTGCTAGGTGAGCTCATGGAGCCAAAATAAAGAAAAAAAATACATAACACGCTTTTATTTGTTGGTGTCTTACTGCGAGGCGCACTTTAGGCGCGCATGGTTAGGTGCGAGACAGCTGGTGCGCCTTGCTGCGAGACGTGTCTTTGACTACAAAGCTGTCGGTTTAAATAACTTTTATTTAGTAAAACATGACACAAATCAAAATGATAAACAAATGGATCAAACCGAGAGAATTTTGAATAATAATAATAAAAGTCAACATTATATCCCGTACTCGAACAAATGACAGCTAGTACCCAAGCGTGGGGCGGATCAACTCCAAAGGTTTTGAATGAATTGAGGAAGACAAGAAAATATTATAAATGACATAGTGCAAGTTGGGTGAAACATGTCTTTGCTTTTGGTATGGAAATAGAATCTATTTTAGAACACAATGAACCGTAGACATGACAACTTGAACAAGACAATGATGCCAAATGGAAAGACATGTTGAAATTTGAAGGTGATGAGGAAATCAACATTATGGCACCCAATTGTATACATTAGTAGCAAGATAATAGATTTTGAAGAGGTCTTTCAAGAAGTATATGGTCAATCAAGAAGAATAGTTAATGAAAACCGATCTATCCCATTAAAAAATGAACGGTGGAGATCAAAATAAAATTGTTTATCACAAGTGAACTTGGTTATGGAAAGAAGGTTATTAGAGAAAATGAAACATGTATTTTTATTGTTCGAATGAATTGTATGATTATGTTGTGAAGGAGGAGGTGCTCGCGTGGGAGATTATGAAACATTGTTCATCACATATTTCTATATTGTACGAACACGACGTAGTATGGACATAGTGACACGAAAACATATCACACACTATGTTGTACTGGGTGCTAAGCGAGGCGACAACCTACCCGCCTTGCCTAGGCGCCCGTCCAGGTCTAAGCAGCAGCAGGAGTACCAGCAGAAGCAGAAGTACCTTAAGCAGCAACAGATCCTTAAGTAGCAACAACAATATCAGCAGCAGCTTAAGCAGCAGTACCAGCAGAAGTAGCAACTTTTTTTTTTTGGAGCAGCAGCATCAACATTAGGCTAGGCACCCGCCTCGCCTCCCCTGGTCGACCCTAGGCATCCGCCTAGACGCCCATCTCCAGACACGATTTTTTTTTTTCCGGGTCGAGGCACCCTCCCCTCAACCTGGACTTCTAGGCTGCCTAGGCGCGCCTAGGCGTCGCCTGTAACAACATAGGTCACATGCCATTCAGTTTGTCATCCTATTGTATTTTCGAGTCTGTCATGTTCAATATCTATCCGACTCGAACCCGACACAAATTTTTGGATGTCCATGTTCTGAGTAAACGACCACTGTATGCGCAGTGCAATGCAAAACTTTTTACCAATATGCTCACACGGAATCCCAATATGTGAAGTTAACGTGAAGTGTTAACGAATTAAATTTATGATGTTTACTTGATGATTTTGGATTGCCCATGCATTGAAGGATTCAATGACGACACAAGTTGAACTCGTTCACAATAACATATATATCAACTGAATCTAATTCTAATTTATACATCCGAGTCAAATCTGGGTCGAATGATAGAATCCTATTCTACACAGTTTGTTTGACAAAATACCTTGTCAAAGGACCGTACATGAACCGTACATGTATCGGGTCTCTTATGGTATCTACATAGCTGCCTCAACTACTGAATGATGAGGAACTTGCTTTGAACGCAAGAAACTACCAATGAACACCTTCGGGTCTCTAATGGTATCTACACGAGCTGCCTCAACTACTGAATGATGAGGAACTTCTTTGAACGCAAGAAACTACCAATGAACACCTTCGGGTCTCTAATGGTATCTACACGAGCTGCCTCAACTACTGAACGATGAAGAACTTCTTTGAACGCATGAAACTACCAGTGAACACCTTTGTCTTTGAACCACAACTAAAGCGCAACAATCCCTTCTTGCCACACATCAAACTGTTTGCTGCTTGGCACTGGCCAAAAAACCTGTTGGTGGTCTACTGTCAAACTACAGAAGAGTCCTTTTGAGGTGGATGGAGTTGAGTTCACAACTGCATCACCCGACCTTGATTTTGTTTAGAGTAGCGACACTCAAGTGTCTTCCAAGCATCAAGCCAATGAGTTGGGGAACAAATGGAGTCAATTAATGTTGTCATCAACAAGAGGGAGAATGATCATTGTCGTTATGTTGCACAGGCTCTGTTACCATAAAGACAAGAATAGAATTTTAAAACACCCTCCGTTGTTTTATTCTCATTGATGATCTATAAAAGTTTAAATACAAATTTACTTTGGCAGTTACTGTGTGTTATTTCCAAGAATCATGAGATAACTCATCTGTAATAGGATGTTACCTAATGTTCTGCAAGAATCAAGGACACAATTAAAAGAAAGAACGTACATGGAATGCTCATTGCCAAGATTGCCTAGTTTGAGAAACTTGCTGGTTAAATTTGATTTCAAATTGTTTCTTATTCTATCTTGTCTCAAAATCTTGCTGATTTTGTCATATGTCTTAAATCTTCCTGATTCTGTCTAATAATGGGTTTTTGGTTTTAGTGCCTTATTGTGGTGTTTTGGATACAGAATTTGGTTTTGTGCCTTAACATGGTGTTTTTGTTTATACATGGCTGTGGAATGGATTAGTTATCGTGGTTATTGATTCTTTATGTGCTACTTATGACCTTTATTGTCTGGAATCTTCATTTTTGGGTTGCAGATTGCTCGATTTTGGTGTTTTTGGATATGGGTTTTGTGCCTAAAGGATGTTTTCTGTATGTAGAAGGCTCTGGGAATAGGCTAGTTATCTTGGCTTTTGATTGTTTTTATGCTCCTTCATACATTCATTCTTTGAAATGTTCAGTTTGGATTATTTGGTTATGAATCAGTACCATGTGGTCTAGATTAATGGTTGTGTATTCATTGATTTTGGTGTTTCTGAATGTGAGTTTTTAGTTTTCTGCAATAAAGTGGTGCTTTGGTATCCTTGCGTTGGCCTTGATGTTTGTGGATTCTGATATACTTATGTAATATGGAAGTCCAATCTACCTTTTTGTTAAATGTGCAAGCCTATGGCAATGGACTAATCATTTTAGTTTTTCAGTAACTATCTGGAATGTTCACTTTATGATTGAATTTAGTAACTTTAGTTATGAATCTGGACCTGCATGCCTTATTTGTCTCCAAATATGTAATTTTGGTTATGAATCGTGGATTGATTATATGGATTTTTAGTGTCGTGACTTAAAGTGCTGATTGATTCATTTCGGTAGTTTCGGTTTGGATATGTTTTGTTAGTTTTCTTGGTTAAGGTGGTGCTTTTATTTGGTATACGTATATGGGCCTCGACCGTAATCTGGATTCTGATATAGCTTTGTATTGTGAAGCTCCAATTTACCTTTTTTAATGTACAAGGGTCTGGAAATGGACTATTCATCATAGTCTTTCATTAATTAATTATCTGAAATATTCGAAGTTCTCTGCCAGTGGATTATTCAGTTTAGTTTTCAGTAAAAATCCAGAAAATTTACTTGTTTGGCTTAGTGTGTGTAGACTCTTTATAGTCTAGGGACCTTGAAAAGTGCTCCTTGGTTGCATGTGGTCTACCTATCCACTAACTAGCTGTCTAGGTTTTATGTCATGGCTCTCTCATGCTCATATGTACCTTGACTTGGAATCTGACACCAAGATAGAGTGTTAAGTCAGGTCGACAACTGGTCATAACTTTGTCAATTCCTCTGGTAGAGCTTTCTTATGCACCACAAACAACTCCATTCTAATTGGAGAAGGCTTGGAGATGATCTGGAATGTTCATTTTTAAATTGAATTTGATTTAATTATCTGTCTCCAAATATGTATGTTAGATTATGGATGTCCTTTGTATGGCATTTTAGTGAAAATTGAATTAAGGGTAACATATAATTCATGTTCTGTGTTGAGTTATTTGAGTAATGTACCTGCTTCTTTTTGGTTCTCATGCAATGCATCTATTATTTAAGTATTGGCTTGTTCTTTGATGTGAAAAGTGATTTAACAAGGATTATTTCCTTCTAAAGTAGGGTCCTGTTTTTCCTTATCCACATTCCATTTATGTTTTAATCTTTGAACCAATATACCCAGCTGTAAGTTATACTTTTTATATTTGCAGGCAAGTTGGACCTCCAATATGGCTAATGAAGTAGTTATTGAGCAGAACGTGCCATCAGGGAAATTAGTTGGCATAAAATTTGATCTACTAACCGGAGATGAGATAGTATGTATCTTCTATTGTAGCTTTCTTGGTACTTGCTATTAAAAGATATCCATATTGCGGTTTCATGAGATCTTAGGAAATTTTTAATCGTCTTCAACTTTCTACTTAGCTCCACATAGTATTTAAGATGTAACTTCGTATTGAATATCATAATTATAACAAATGCACTTTGTACTTTCATCATAGACATATATGCCATGGTTACCATTTTTGTGAGCTTTAAAAATCTGTATGATGCTTGAACATGTTTTTATCATAAAGTGAAATCTGGTTCATTGCCTTTTCCATTTACGTTTTACAATAGTAAGTTCGGGCACTGGCCAATTTATCAACAATGTGTTAATTATTCTGGAAGATTTGCTGGGAAGTTGCAATGTGATTGCAAGAACTCTGGTTAAACTTTATTGTGTTTTTGAGATTATATTCAATTCTTGTACTTCTCTTCATTTAAAGATGTTTGCCTTGGGTTTATACACTGTAAGACGTTATCCTCATCAAACAATGTCTTGAGACTCTACTCTAAATTATACTCGTGATCAAAAAGGATATTAGAAAGTAGTGGAGTTATTTACCCAAGTAATTTAATGACACCAAAAAGTATTAGCAAATAAAAGGATATTGAAGAGAGAGTAGAGTAGTCTATGGAGATTTTAATATATAATCAAATGATTTAGCTTGAGCTAGGAACTATTGCTGTACTTATAAACATGTGACATAGCTCATGGTTGAAACTATTGCTATTATCGTAAAATTAAAATTTTGAAGTTTGTGATACTTTAACAAATAGAAGTTCAGAAAACAATAGGACATGAGGATACTCCTATTGATTTTATATGGAGTATTATTTTGGTATCTTTTCATAATGATAATAAAGGTTGAAAAAGTTGCACTAATTATTTATAATTATGAGCTGCACACCAAAAGATATATCTGCACACTCAAAATACCAAAGGCCAAATGCTTTATTTTAAAGGTAGAAGTATTTTGCTACCTATTTATAAAAAGCTAGGAAGATATATAAAGTTGTGAAAACGAAGCTCGTGAGCCATATCATTAAACTCCAGGAGAGAGTAACTGAGCAAGCACTGACTAAAAGATCAATGTTTTCAAGGATAATCTTGATTTATGTGGAAATCTATTCATATAAACCATTACTCTCTAAAACAAGAAAAACTTCGATAGAAGAAAGGTACTTGGTCTTTATTTACTTGGAAAAACTTAGGATATCTATGGAGATCAGAGGAGATAAATCTTGATTTACTGTGCCTATAGGCTTGTATCAAGGATTGACATTAGCTTGCTTTAGGTATGCTGGAATGCAGCTCAGGAACCTTAGATTCCTGTGAGGTTTCCCATCTCTAGCATAGCCACTCTCAACAATCCTGGAAAGTTCCCTGAGGTGGGAACGTTACCCTCCTACCTGACTGGAATCCTAGTCATATATTATACCTCTTCGTAACTAAATATTAACCAAGTAATAGATAATGAATAATTAGCTAGGAAGCACGGAAAGTCCAAAAATGTGAGCCTTGCCGACACGCATTGGACATGTATCGGACACAAGCTAGACACCCCCAAAATACACTAGGACACTCCAAAATAGGTGCCGTGTTGTCTTGACCTTCACGTGTTGTGTTCTATCGCATCCGTGTCCGTGCAATAAAAGATAAATAGTAATATTAATGCAACAAAGATTAAAACTTAAGATAAATATTAACCTAATACATATTATTTAATATTACAACAAATATTAAAACTCAAGATAAATATGACCATAATACATATTTTGCATAATGAACAAGTAAAAGTTATAAGATTAAAATTCTTTTTAAAATAAAATATTAGAATACTAATATGAAAAGTTACAGATTCCAATATTAAATAAATGGAGCTATTATGTACTGTGTACATCATGATAGTATGCAAATTAAAATTACAGATACTGTTATATGGTAATTATTCTTTAAAATTTAGGACATGATTTTGTTGTAACTTTATTACACTTGATTGAATATTGCTATGGATTTTTACTTGTCAAAAATAGTTCTAAAGATTATGAATCATATGCTATAAGTGGCATGCCTTTATATAAGTGATGTTTTTTTTAATATCGAAGATAATAATTCATTATATAGATTGCTAATGATCGTAGGTTTAATTTGGTTATTTTTTGGGATTCCTAGGAATGTATAAATCATACCCAACACGAGAATATTACATTTGCAGGATTGTGCAAATTATACCAAACACGAAAATATAAGATTAGTTGGAGTTTGATGCTTTGGTATCACATTCCTAAGAATGCAAGTCCAAATGGGAATGCTACAATCATGCACCAAATGCAACCAAAGTTTTTCCCTCTTTGTATTAGGCAAGGTTGAAAAGCTCTAGGCGCTAGCCAGGCGGGTACCTAGCTCCTAGCCCGTCTAGGCGGCCGTCTAGATGTAGGCGGTTCAAAAGATATACTTTTTTTTCTTCAAAAAACATAATAAAAATTGCATAAAAAGTCTATAAAACCCCATAACATGCATAGTCGGACGTCCGGGGGACTAGGCGGGCATCGGGCGGACACCAGCCGCTTAGGCGGCTGCCTTTAGAACAGTGGTATTAGGTAGGGCGGACTTACTAGGCACATTAAATAAGTGGTTCTGTAGTATATGTTGTTCCTGATAATGTCTTTATTGTTTATACTAATGATGGTTTAGCTTCTAAGTAGAATTGTAGAGAATCTTTTCAATATAGAGACATTTAAATTAGTTGGACGAAAATAGAATACATTAGACCTATGTTTGGCAAACATTCAAGAAGGGAGCAAGACTGGTCTATATTGATAGTTAAAGCCAACTTTGTCAACTAGCATTAAAAAAATAAGCTTGAGGTTAAAAAAGCTCATGAGTTTTTGGCTGTCACATGGGTTCTGAATCCAATTCCTTTGCGTCAATTAACTCTGGCAGGAAGGATTTTGTAAACAATCTTTAAATTCTGTGATACCGTGAGTACTTCGTTCCACAAGTTCGAAGCCCTCAGGATTCTAACAGAATTTCCACTATATTTGTATGTTCATGAAACCAGTGGCACTATGTACTGTTTTTGACGGTTAACTTGCAGCAGTTCTTGTGATAGTGTAAGTTCTAGATCCAGAAAAATCTGTTCACTATACTTAAAACATCATTGTTCTAAAAATTGGCCTAGGTGCTAGGCGGTCATGCCCTGCCCTGAATTCTGCCGGAATCGGGCCTAGGCGGCATTTTGCACCTCCCCTACCCCCCCCCCCCCCCCCCCCCCACCCCCCAAAATAAAAATAAAAAAAATCCATGATTTGATTTTCAGATTTTTTTTTTTTTTTTTTTTGGGAGTGGGGTCGACCGCCTAGATCTAGGCGCTAGCCGGTGGATGCCCGCCCGACTAGTGCCTAGCACTTTTGACAACCTTGCTTAACATATTGAGATACAACATACATGTACTGGTCTACCATACTAACGGAATTGGAACCATTGGATGTCATATTGTATTAGGCCAGTTTCAGTATTTGGAAGCCTTCAGTTCCATTGCCTTGGAGGTCGAATAGTTTTGATGTGATAGTGGTAGTTCTGGGGCCTCCGGTTCTAAAGAACCAGATGTCTGATGATGCTTCTGCGTCTGACTAGTTTCTTTATGCTCCCCCTCAAGCTAAGGATAAATATTAGTCATGTGAATCTGCCTAACAATTCCTGACACTGCTGTCTATGGTCACCTTTGGTAAAAGAATTAGTGAATTGTGTGATTTGAAGGGCATAATGTTAAGGAAACTGTCAGGGAATCCGATCATAGAAGGTGGGGTTAATGGTTACCTGAAATGTGGGACGCTCCGTAACTCGGAACGAAAAAGGGAACATGGTACGTGAGGTGTCCCAGTACGTGGGTACTTTAGGCGTAGGCTCCTTTGGAATGCAGCTATTTAGTCGGAACATGGAATAGTTTTAAGGAACAAATGTGTAATATAATATATAATGTATATTTAAGATTCAAAGTTAATGAAATATAATATAACATCATCAAAACTTCAAATTCAGCAGAACATAGATTTCCACGTTCCATTTTGCTGACTTTCCACCTTCCTGAACAAATTATATGAGCATAGTCAGTATCAACATCAGAATAAGACTCGATATTTAGGTGTCATGCATTTCTGGTTCGTGGAAAGCTCCCTATATGGGTGAATTCAGGTAACCATGATTGAGATCAAATTTTGTTGTATAAAATTTTGACGATTAACATGCTAGATTCAAGATAGTTACCATATGTTTAACTGAATCCAAGTTCCTAGTGTTACCATGACTGGACTTCGACATCATGTATCTCTTTATGAAGCTAAATCTTTTGAGGTAGTCTAGGCTTCTTGTTCTTCTACAGTTCTATTCATATAGCTAAATTTTTGACACACTTAGGCTTGTGGGGCTTATACAAGTTTTCTAACAGCACACTGATTCTGTTGCAGTTTTTACATAAACTTGTGGCCACACTTCTCTAGTCAACTGTCATTGGGTTTTACTTTGGTCTGAGAGACTAAGTCGGTACTTGATCTTGTATAGGAGATCTGTAAAGTTACTGTACTTTATATGTCTATTATCAATATCCTGATAGATAGTTGATCATTGGTTGGTAAACAATTGACGAAGTAAGATCCCTTATTGCAGGAACAACTGCTTCAAAATTATGGCTGTGAAGCATTTATATTTCACCTTCAAAAGGGTTATTTTGCAACAGTAAATTTGCACATGCTTGTTTTATAACATTCATCATCCAATTACATTTGTTATTTTTTTTTAAATGAGGTGCTTTGCCAAAACTGCCTTGCAAGCATGGTGGCGGCCCCTGCTAAATTATACATTGACAAGTGAAATATAATAATTACAGAATGGTATACTACTTCATAATTTTATCAGTTGGACGATAAATGGTTATGCACCATTAACCTTCCATTGTGGCATATCACATTCTGATTAAAGCTTTCAATAGGCTAACAAATAATATGAACTATTATAAAACTGTTTGAATATCTTTAGTTTTGCTATTCAACTATTTAGACCATCATTTGGAAACTGGGTGATACCATCATTTGTTTTGTTCAAAACGTGCATATAAAGAAGCATCCATTCTAATCTGTTGTTGTTTTCTTGAATATGTAAGACTTAATCCCTTTTGTTTGTGTTTTTGATATTAGGAAAAGTTCAGCAGTATCAATATTGTAGAGGGCAATGATGTCACCAATGCTAAGTTGGGTTTACCAAATACATTCTTGCAATGCACAACATGTGGCTCTTCCAACATAACGAAATGTGATGGTGAGTTCTTCTATTTGAAAATATGACCTGTTCAGCCACTTTCATATCTGTTATAACTGATGACATGTAATTACTTTTTGTTCAGGTCATTTTGGGTTTATCAAGTTGCCAATGACCATTTATAATCCTCACTTAGTTTCAGAAATTGTTTATCTTTTGAATCAAATATGTCCTGGATGCAAATCTTTTAAGATGAATCTGCAATTGAAGGTCAGGTACCATACAACTTTATTTAGCTTATTGTGTGTACCAGATAGTTATTATGTTTAGCTTGCTATTGCTGTACTTTTGCAGAACATCTAACTGTAGCATTTGTATAAAGTGAAAATTATAGGTAATAAAATCATTATCAAATTATATCATATAGCTTAACAACTAGTTGATTGGTTAGTACATATTGGAATCAGACAACGAATTTGAGCTATACGCCTAGTTTATTTTCTTTGAAAGGTTGGTTTCAACAACTTATGGTACATGTGTGTGATAGTGAGGAGAGATCATAAGTTTTTTTTTGCAATTAGATACACAATACTATCAATTTTGTGGGGATTAGGCAAATATAGACATTTTATGGATCAAGGATATCTACCAACAAGGCACAATATTGAGTCTAAGTAGTAAACAAAATATGACATTATGCACGATGATAGTGGCCAAAAGCTATATGTTTATGTATCTCGAAAAATGTTTCCTTTCAGGTGGGGTTAGTCACATATATTTCAGAATTCTAATGACTAGATTTATTGATTGGTATTAACCTATTCACTATAACCATAGGTGACATAATTAAGCATTTCCAAAATCTTTTCCAACCCATCTTTATTCCAAAATCCTCTCTATTCGTACTACTTATGTCAATTAAATCTTAAAGACTATTTCTAATCAAATATATGTAATATCATACAAAGACCCCATTTTTAATATCATAGGAAGATTTTAGTTTAAATATACTTTTTTTTTAAAGAAATAAACTATATTTTGACTAATGGTATCATATTTGAATGATTGCTTTGAGAGTATATTTTTGAAATTGTATACAATATTTTAAAGTAAATTTATTTTGAGATAGTCAACATTTATTGTAGCTGGAAGTGTGTAACTATCAGTGGTTAGTAATTATGTTAGTGGAAAGGTGTGTAATTTACATGTTTTATCCCAAGTTAATTTAACATATTTTAATTTATATATATAAGGATCAAAAAGGACATTTTTGGAACATAAAATTCCATGATGAAGTTTAGAAGTTTTCGTGTTATATATATATATATATATATATATATATATATATATATATATATATATATAACACAAAAATAAAAAAAAATATATACACACGTACACACACGAGAGTGTAAGCCTCTTACTTCCATTTCCAAGTAATGTGGGACTAAACATATACAATCCGTATACTATTTCTAACACTTACTCGCCTGCTGGAACATATGAAACATGTCCACTTGTAACAAAAGTAGAGAAAAAGAAAAGAAAAGTTAGACTTCATAAAAGAAGGGATAACATAAAAATGCCCATAAGAAGGGATAACTTAAAAATGCCGTGTGTTAAAGGTCGACACATGACACAAACGAGAAACTTGTACCAAATGACAACGTATACAGATGCTCGATCGAGTAGTAGTAGATGTTGGTGCACTAGGATGGTCGACCAAGGGATTTGTCGGCACATTTGGACGCTCCATCGACTAGTAGTAAATGTCGGTGCACGCGACGCTTGACCTAGAGAGTTGTTGGCGCATGTCACGTCCCGGTCCTAAAATACGTAGGACCAGGATTCGTTGTAATGACTAGCTACGTATCAAGTAGACTTCAGTTCGACTCGAATATGTATAAGTTGTCAAGAATCGGTTCAAACTATCCATAAATCCATACAAATACATCCACGACTCTATATATAATAATATGATCTAAAGAATAGAAAACGACTGCATAAGAATAAAAAAGAAGACATTATCTGGCAATATCTGAATTTCGAAGAAATAATCTCCAATCATTCTATTACAAAAACTCAACAATAACTTGGAAGAAAAATATGTTCTCAGAGAATCGTAGCAAGATACATAATATACATGCCGAAATGATAAATAGTAAATAACATGCAATGAAATAAATAGGTAATCCATGCACAACTGCTAATAATCAGTCTAACCAACCAATGTCTTATGCAAATAAGAACAACGTTCGCACACATAGCTGTCACCCACGGTGTACTCCGAAGCTCTGGTAAGAGACTCCGGTAACTATGACAACTTCGTAGTCCCTGAAAAGGACTTGTGTAACTATGAAAACTCCGCAGCTTTGGTACTGAGGCAACAACAGCAATGTGGGAAGGTAGCTCATACGTCCAGTGACTGTCTGCCCCCAACAAGTCGTAGGTCTAGACTAATCATGTGCTCAGGTCTATTAGAAAAATGCTAATAAGCAAGAAATCATGAGTCGAGTATAAGTCATGCCTAGTATGCATGTGACATGAATCTGTGTATCAGACCTAATGTTTCAACGAGTCATAACAGGTAATAAAACATAAGGTAAAATAGGAGACAAATATCATGTATATCAAGAGAACGACTTATTAATATCTAAAACATGTATGTACTGTAAATCAAATATGCAAAATATATTTGTCAGGTCTGCGGTGCACATCACTCGCTTGATCGCAGAGGATTAAATGGAGGTAGCTGGACCACGGGTCGGCTGGCAGGATGGGCCTGGCTTAAAAAAAATAGGAAAAGGAAAAAGAAAAGGGGCTCGAGCTCTTACACGGGCTGGACCGACCAATTTTTTTATTTATTAAGTAGACGAATCGATTGACTCTGGGCTCAGAAAATAATAAATGAAAAAGAGAGAAGGAGAGAGAGTCCCGGCTGACTCTAGCGGGTCGGGTTGGCATGCGGGCTCTGCTCCGTCCGACCCGTTGGCTGAAAAATAAAATTAAAACTAGTTAAATGAAATATAAAAATAGCTTTTTAATTTATAAATAATTTTGATACTGAATTATTAATTAAGGAAATGGGTTCTTGGGGGCTAGAAAAATATCCAATAAATTGAGAAAAACACCCAATATGGAAAGATTATATGCTATTTGAAACACATTGGTGAAATTTCGTAGGGTTTAACGATCATGGCTAGCTACAGTAAGTTCTAGAAGGGCATTGGAAATTCGTTCTCCTTAGAAATAATTACTAGAAAATCTCAATAATTTCTATAAGATCGTATATGCCTTAAATTTGTCTTCCAAGTTGAGGTAAAGTCCCATACTACTAATTTAACCTATCTACAGGGTATGTAGGCTAAGTTGGTTTATCAAACGACCTTAAAACTTATAGGAACATTGTCTAAAGAATTTCTAAATAGCTCCCCCTTGCTCGTTTTATATACTATTAGAGTACTAATCGACATTTTTGGTAGCATATGCTACAATCTACCCACCTAAAAAAATGTTCTCAAAATTCCAAGGATATCTCAAATATGAAATTATCATAGCATCGGTTCACTTGAGTTTCTATTCCTCGAGTCATAAATTTTTATCTCGAATTTTCGTGTCTCGTGACCATAGTCATTAATCGTTGTTTCACGGGATCCTCAATTCGTCATCCAACTTTCTACTAACTTATTAGAACCCATATCATCATCTAGCACCTTATCCTCGAAGGAAGGGATCATTATTCTTTCTTTGTATTCGAGTTATTCTTTTCAGAATTCTCGTTGCTCATTCTTCACTAAGCTATGGTTATTAAATCTTTTTTTTCTTCTTCAAATATGTCTTGCTAAAATTTGTATACTAGGCTACTGATATATTCCTCAAACTTATAGTCTAAATTCATCAAAGCTTCGCCAATTATAATCCCGACTTCTTACATACTATTATTTCATCCTTTAAACTCATATCCTATCCTCCAAACCATATGTGGATCCCTGCATATCAAGGTTCAAAGTATCGGTATCGGACATTTTGTATAAGTATTGGTATCGGCAGTATCGACGGTATCGGATTTCTTGGTATCGGCAGTATCGACGGTATCGGATTTCTTGGTATCGGCAGTATCAACAATATTAAATAATTAGTAATAAATTAGTAAAAAATGTAGAAAAAAATAATTTACATATTTATGTATTATTTAAGTTCTTGTGTGTTGCTTTTTTTATTATAATTGAATGAAACAATAATCATCCTTGATTATTGGTTTATCTATGGTATATCAGTTTTATTTCTTTACATGTTTTGTTGCACTTTAAAATACAATAGAATATAAATTGTTGATATAGAGTTTGCATATATATATATATATATATATATATATATATATATATATATATATATAATGGCAGGACTTTTTATTGAACTGACCATTAGCATTATTGAAATAATATCTATGAAGGAACAGCTACCAGGTCAGTTTTTAGTTCAAATATGTTCTTTTTCCAATTTTTTTAAAATGTAGATGTGATAGCTGTTCCTACAGCTCACCCTTTACCCTTTTTCAATGCACTGTCACCACATTTCTCTCTCCACTCAACTTACAGAACACCCCACGCACACAAAACCACCCCATTTCTCTCTCCATTTTTCAAAACACTCCATTTTTCAATGTACTGCCACCCTCATTACTCTCTTTCCCATTTTTCAATGCACTACCACTCCACACAAATATTCTTCTTCCATTTTTCAATACATTAGTTCACACCTAACCCTTCCCATTTTTCAATACCTCTCTCTCCACTCCATCTCTTCTCTCTACTCCTTCAATCCATGGATGTGTTCTCGGTGAGCTCCGGTCCCCACCAACACCAGTTCTATTATATCGTCGGGATCTAGCTCCAGCACCGCTGAGCCGATTGAGCTCGTCTCCGGCGGACCCTGTTCACCAGCTGGAGGTAATCTCTCTATTTTTCATGATTTTTTCTCTATGATTTTTGGCACGTACCGGCCTGTATCGGCCGGTATCGGTCTGTATCGGTTACTTATCGGCCTATACGGGTCAATACGATAAGTTTCAACTCTGTCTCGGCCGATACCGATATTTTTTACGAGTATCGGATTGGACATCCCAAAATCCGATCCGATACGGCCGATACGTATCGGTATCGGCCGATACTTTGAACCTTGCTGCATATATGTTTATGGCTTAGCCCTACTTAGTCACGAACTTAGTTGCCTAATTCGCCAACCCCCCCTATGTCCCACGAATTGGGACTAATGATCCCGAACGGGGTGTGTTCGCGACCCGTTCGTTAAATTTAGCGATCCGAATTTTGATGGCTTTGGTTATGAACTTATGATATTTGGTTTAGTTATAAGAATATTGTCTATGCTTTCCTTCACTTGGATTTTGATGGTTTTGGTTATGAACTTATGATATTTGGTGTATACTTCTATATAATTGTATATGGTACAAAAGACGACCCAGATAAAAACGAACAACGACCCCAAATAGCGTACCGAATAAGTATACCCCCACCGCACCGCGTACTGGCCGCGGTACCGTACCGCGTACCAAAGCGACCCACGATCCTGATAACATTGGTCACGAAAGCTTATTAAGGCTAAAATCTCAAAATCTCAAGTGTAAGATTCAAATTATTTAATTTGCAAGTATGCGAGTCTCTATCCCATTACTCTAACCTATATACAATCTCATAAACTATATTATCGTATGATGAAATCCTTTAATCCAATCTTGCAATCTTCCTCGACAAAACCCCAAGTTAAATATAGTCAATAAATCATACCTAATCTAGAAGCCTAACTCGCGTAAATTCTAAGAAAGTCATTCTTGCCCATTATTCCTCACAAGGACCCATATCGTCCTATGACAAATGAATCTGGCATTTTTCTCGAATTTTAACACCTATAATACTTTCCTTACCAAAATCCTCTTCAATTACGATAATAAATTAAATCGTTAATATCCATTTTAATAAACAAACGCTAAGCTTAGAATCAATTTTGCCATTCCTCAAAAACCTCTTTTTCACAACTCGTTTATTTTTATTTATTGTTTCTCTAAATTTTGCATGATCTTAGAGTCTTGGTAACCGAGTCCTAAATATTTTAACCTCGATCATATCTCCAACCATTATCTATTGTCTTCACGGATTCGTATACAACTCTCTAGCCTCTATCCTTTAGGATCACGATTCAACCATTAGCCCTGCTTAACTATTCGTTTATTCACCATCGTAATATTTATTCCCTTTTGGAAATTCTCAAATAGTGGTTTCTTTTCTTTATCATCAATGATATGTTAGTCAACTATGTGTTCACTTGAGATTCTTGAGTCTAACTACCTGCAATTGTCTTTGATAAGCTTAGATGCAGCTATGAGCAATCAAAGCTACCGAATATAGTACTTACTATATGCATATCCCCAACTATCATACCTTCTACTACACATGCATCGTAATCACACAAACAACTCTATCCAGCTTCACTAAGAAGTCCGTCTACGGAGTTTTTCAAGTCCAGTCATTGATAAAGGAAGAGGTAGCATTGACCTGAGGCGGGTTGAGCAATGAAGAGAGGATGTTATAGATGTAAACCTTCTTGTGGAGAAGATGAAGATGGAGAAACTGTGTTGGTTAGGGGCAAACAATGATGGATTTTAGGTTGCCAATTGCATAATCTAGGTTGCTGGTTTGGATGTCAGCAATGAAGAAGTGGGTTCTGCAGATAGTTTTGGTGAGTTGTTTTTAGTGTGGTAGGAGAGGAGGTTTGTTGTAAAGAAATCAGGTGGTGGTGGTGATTTGGGTTTATGTTTAGGCATTTCTAAGGAGATGGAGGGTATGGTTATAGTTTGGTAGAGGAGATTATGATGGAAGCTAGTTTTTTTAGGGTTAGAATGAGATTGGGTGCCGGGATTGATGGATGGGGAACAATGGCCGAAATCATCCTACAATGATACCATGTAAAGAAATGAACTACATTTGTGACTGAATGGTATATATATATATATATATATATATATATATATATATATATATATATATATATATAGAAGAGAGTGAGCCTCTCACTTTCATTTCCAAGCAACGTGGGACTCATCGACAAGCGACATACTAAAACACTATTTCTAACACTTTTAAATAATTTTTAACATTTATAATGTCGTTTTTAAGAGAAATTGTTCTGAAGTCCGAACACGTCTCTAAAATATGTTCTGTTTCAAGTTTCATACTTGTACGCGACTCAGTGTTTTATTCAGGTTCTCTTTTTAACATCCGAGCCCGGCAATGATTAAAATCTGGTCAAATTATTATATTATATATAAAAAAGACTTTTCAGATTTATCAATTATAAAACTTGAACCCTACCCGAACATATTTCAGTTTTCATTTGTACATGAACTCAACACAAAACTGATTCAGTTTTTATTTTAACCAAACCTTGATTTTTTGTTTAAATATTGGGTTGGGTGAAGGGGTTATCAGTTACCACTGACATGCCTAACTAGAATGTTAAATTAATCCAATTAGTTTATTGGGTTATGTGGTATCATAATTAGTCTTACTTTGAATATTATATATGACCTATTACATTTAAAACCATCAATAACTTAGTAATTTATTAAATATTTCTAAATTATAATAATATAATTTTTTTAAAGTATTTAGCTTAATGAATATAGTATTCACTTAATACGTCGAGTTACACAAGTCTGAAATATGCTGAGAAGGGTGACAACATGGATTTGAGAATCCAACATCGAGTGGATTTTGTAATAAAAAAATCTTCTTAGAATGACAGTCATTTGGATTTTGAAATACAAATCCTGATTAAATCCCCCCAAGATTCTGTGAATCATATCTTCCATGCACAATTAGTTGTTTATCCAACTATTTTAAAATCATGCAAAATATTTCCTGTTTAATGCGATAAGATCTTAGTACTCCCTTCAATTAGTACTATGGTAAATTAAGGGATGTATAGATTATAACTTCCTTTTGTACAAGGATGGCTCAAAATATATGCAAAGAGAAAATATTTTAGCAAATTTATTAGAAAATCGTTAACCAAAGAGTTGCAATTTATTAGTTACCAAACAATTGGTGGGCAAAAACATATAGTTTAACATACCTTTGCACTAGAATTATCTACAAGAACGTCTTTATCCTAACTTTTTGGGGTTGGCTGTTTGAATCTCTTCTTCCATTTGGCTCTGTTAAGGGCCATGTTAAGATCCGTGACCTCTATAACACTAACAAAAATCGTAACTTTTTAAAACTTCAAACCATGTTCGTCTAGGCCTACTTCTCGTTCTAGCAGCTCCATTAATCGCTATATTATTGCTTCTTATGTGAACATCTACTGGTCTGCATTGCACATGTCAAAACCACCTAAGACAAGATGATTTTCTCTCATATTGTTCTCAATTTGCTGCATCTTTAACTTCCCACAAATACATTTATTTTTTATAGTTTCTTTTAATGTGTTGTTAATCGTCCACCGTAGCATTTTCATTTTGGCTACACTAACTTTCTAGATATGTTGTTTCTTAATTGGCCAATACTCTAATTCATAAAGTATGTATGGACAGTCTTATAGAATTTTCCTTTCCACTTTAGAGGATCATGCAATCACAAAGCACCCCAAAAGCACTCCTTTTCAACCATCATGTTTTAAATCTATGCATGGCATCCTCTCAATATCTCCATCATGATGACTAATTAGGGATTCATTTCATAGAGATCCAACAATGTTTGTGCTGGTTGTCGGCTATCTAATGCAATCCTCATCCTTGTTGGCAATATGACTAAGTATCTCAAATATGATTCTCCAATCCACCATTCTTATAAGAAAAAAGTAAAAAGAATATCATCATTTAATCTAATGTAACATCAAAATCTTTATAAGGGCCAAAAACATTTCTCCCCTTAATATGTGTATATTGAGCTTAAAAACACATGTAACAAGTGTAAGGACATTCTATTACAATATTTTACCCGCTGACACATGCAATGACTTCTAAACGTATTCCAATATATTTTAATTTAAAGATACCTGTTGCATATTTCCTTTCTATTTCAATTTTTTTCATCATGTGTTGTGCAAATATTTTTTTCCATTTACTGTAATTGTGCTATCATGAAGGGAGTCACTTTCCTATCAAACTTAGGTATGCAATTCTGATAGTAATCAACATTTCGTGGAATTCCAACGGTGCCTATGCCTAATGCAGGAATCTTAGATTGCTAGGTACATTTAATGAGTATTTATCATGGAGGACAATCTTCTATCAACTATTCTGTAAAAGAGGAATATATTCAAACATTAGTAGAAAATAGTTTCAAACCTTTTGCCTTCTTCATCTACCACTTGCCTAACATGTCATTAGCTGCTGACATTTCTATTCGTGTTTCTGAAGCTTCTAAATTGTCATCATCTTTTTGGGGTACTTTGTGAATTGGAGTGCACAAACCATTTCTATTCATTTTATATTTTGTCCTACTGTTATCTGTTAGTACTTGTAAGACATCTTCATCTTTTTCCTAGATAGCTATATGTTTTTAGCCATGAACCAACATCGTTTATCTGAGGTTGTTTGATATTTTTGCAATGTTCTTCAGAGGAAGATACACAGCAGTATGAAGAAAAAGTGCCTGATGAAATTTATGAAGTCAAAATTATTTCACAAGTCACCAAGTATTCTAGTTCCTCCCAAGTACATGAAATCTTCAATCAACAAGAAGGTAACAAATTGTCTAGATTATGTCCAATATTGTGATGCCTCCGAGAGATGCTTAATGGCCACACATTGCATCTTTTATTTCAGTATGTATGGTTTACAAACACTGACTACAGCTGTTCTAGTGCATCAAACTTGTATCATTCCGGATATTCAGCATCTTGCTTGCAATACTTTTTTTTATATTGTATAATGCTTTCTAAGACAAGAAAGAGCTACTGAAGTAAAATCAGTTAGTCCTTGTATTATAGACATCTTCTTTGTACTTGAGATTTTGCCAACACCTTTTACTTGTTTGAGCTATATCATTTTGTAGAACAAGTGTGAAAAAGTCGTTTTGGGCAACATGTTATAGAACTGCCTAATCACCAATGGTGATTTGTATATGCACAAGACTGGATAAACATTCCTTAATCTTACTTATTGAAGACCTGAGCATGCGAAGGATCGGGAGTAGTTATTAAGAGACTAAAGTATATACAAATTAAGAGACTAAGTATATACAAACACACAACCTTAAGAATAACAACATGCAAATTCTATCTATTGGAACTGAAAATAACAGATGAGCTTTCTGCTCTTGCTGGCCTTGGAACTTTGCATTTCAACTGTCTGCCTACAGCTTAAGAAATCTGTTCTTGGGCCATCACAGTAGCGTATGGTCAACGCTGGAATGAGAGAAAAAAAGAAGCTTAACCACATCTTGTATATGTTCAACTGCATCACATACACGAATGCTCTGTGAACTGTGCAATAGGATCATCCATAACATGGCTCTCCATTTCGAGTTACTTTTAGCCTTGGGCCATGCCATTACAAGTTTGAGTCACGGAAATAGTCTCTCTCTCTCTCTCTCTCTCTCTCTCTCTATATATATATATATATATATATATATATGGGTTAAACAAATATGGGTTAGGCTGCGTATATGTTGAGCCTGTGTGTGTGTGTGTGTGTGTGTGTGTGTGTATGGGTTAAAAAATATGGGTTTGGTTGCGTATATGTTGAGCCTGCGTAAGTGGGGGTCTCGTGGCATGGGACACCATTTTATCTTGACTAATGTATTTACCCATGATTTGACTCTCGTACCCATGAAGTGCATCGTCAAATATGACGCTACTAATTGGCATCACTATTTGAAAATTCTAGAGGAAGAACCAAAAGATTCATTTCTTAGGCACAATACAAGGGTGTTGTTAAATGCACCCCTATATTTGTATTCACTTTATCCCTTTTGTTGACTTTGTAAAGTTTACCTTGTAAAAAAACTTTTGATACTTTGTTAGTTATCTTGTAAAAGAATTTCAGTTTACCTTTTTTCTCTTTACCCCATATATTCTTTAATTCCTTGAATCAATTAAATAGGGACTATAAATTATTTTGACGTGAAATGTTAGAAATGGACTATAATTGTTCCGTCGTGACAAAACATGTAAATTGTAATATTCCAACTTTGAATTGCAACTTTTGATCTACAATGATTTTTTAAGCACATTTGCATTGCAATGGTTTCTTACACACACACAATGAAATTTTTTCCACATATAAAATTATATATATTTTCTATTTTTTTAAGGAAGAAATACTATAGACAATTTTCCAGGTCTCCAAAAAAGAGAAAATCGACTGGATATTTAATCAGAAGTTAAAAATTATTTTATTTATTATAGGTTTAGTTTAAAAAAAAAAATCTAGTTGTGGGGGTTAAACTGATAGTTTATTTTTTAGAAAAAAATGTAAAGCTGGTCAAAGCTCCTAAAAATAAGAGAGGAGGAGAGGGGGGGGGGGGGGGGTGGTAAACATAATGAAAACATGGGTGCGCTTAATAACACCCAAAGTTAAATTTGATGCAGAAGAACACTATTGACTGCACAAAGAGGTTGGATGCCTTTTCAATATAAGTGGAGTTGTATGAAGCTAATATCATATTTTTTTAGGTTGTAAAGTGTCAAAGGGCATAATGGAATCTTACTTTGGTTGCTAAGGTACATAATTACGAAATATAGGAAACTTACTCCTCTCTTGCCAGTTAAAGTATTTATCCTTTTGGCTACAAGAACCTACTTGCATACATGCCCATGAACCAAGTAGATGTTGATTCAAGGTTTAGAAAGTTGGTCAGTCCTAATATGTATCAGCCTTTTGAGTTGGATTAGAGCAGAAATGGTCCATAATTTGCATGATATAATCAAGGTTTAGCATCAGTCACATGATTCTTTGTTGCAGTAAGCTTTTGATAATATTATATCCTGGAACATAGCAGAAACAAATAATTGTTTGAACCAATTTGAAACTTACAAAACATATAAACCTTGTCTTGTCCTCTTCATTTCTCTACTACCAAACTATTTAAATTTGACATGTTTAAATGACCCCTTTTGTGTATGATAAAGGTCGTCCAAGTTCCATGAGTCTCCTACTAATGCATGCTCTGGAGAGGATCCCCACATACATGGAGAGCTTTCTGCACTTGAACCGATATCTTCCAGGATGCAAACAAGCCTTATTGTCATGATAGGCTACATCCTCCACATTTTATGCTTGTTTTAGTGACTAAACTTATACTTGCTTGATTTACATGATTACAACTTATTCTTAACAATGCAACAATATCATTGGTTATATAGGAAGATACTTAATTGGAGCAATATAGTCATTCCTTGTACCGATTTATCCTTGTATACA
The DNA here is from genome assembly GCA_036927795.1 of Iris macrosiphon. Classification (NCBI taxonomy): domain Eukaryota; kingdom Viridiplantae; phylum Streptophyta; class Magnoliopsida; order Asparagales; family Iridaceae; genus Iris; species Iris macrosiphon. Next base: position 69,349,549 of record JAYESA010000006.1, on the reverse strand, counting down.
CTGCCAAAAAAACCTACAAACCAACAAGAATTTTCGTTGCTAAATATCCAAAGTTTGTTGGTAAAAAGCTTTACCAAGAATTTGTTGGTAATACTAATAGTCTAATACCTCCATTTTGTACAACTATATACCAACAAATAGAATATTTTGTTGCTACAAGGATGTCTATATTAGATGAGAAGGTTCATTCCTAACTCAACTTCTTTATATATGAAAACATTCCTTGGTACAGTTTACTTGAACCAATAAAGTGTTGGTTGGTAATCTAACATTTCCAGACTAAATATGATCTTTGAAAGTGATACCGATGAATTTTTGTTGGTCGTATTAATATATTTTGTTGGTAAAACTATTTATAAAAGGAAAGTTATCTTTTACGATCAAAATTTCTACTTAAACCAAATTTATCAATGTATATTTGAGTAAATACCAATATATTGATAGAAAACATGATAAATATCTATAATAAGGTAGATATTTCAGGTGGTCACAGAGGGATGAGTTCTGGTGGACCAAGGACTGCTCTGGTGGAGCGGAGGTCAAAAACAAGATTGCGATGATACTGAGACAACAACCATGTTGTTGCAGAATCAAGGAGCAAATTGTGTGATAAGCTATAGATATGGTGTCAAAGGGTTGACTCGAGAGGAAGGAAGTTCGAGAGGGTACGGATGTGAATTCAGACTAGTCAGTTTGGTTTAGCTGAACTAAACTGTATTTTTTCAAAATCATACTTAACTACAAATCGGATAGTACCTAATTAAACTGCCCGTTATGATCTCAACAATTATATTTGGTTAAACCGTATTGATAATTCGGTTTATTCTGTCTCAACTTTAATATTATTAACGTTCAAAAAGAAAAAAAGTACCAAAAGTTAAATTACGACTCAAAACATACTTATAAAGAGCAGTGATACGAAAGGAAGTCCTCAAAAGGAGATTGGAGATTGTCTATAGTGTTATGGATATGTTAGATTTAAGATTATCATTGGGCTTCGATTAGGCTTATAGAGATGGGTATATGGGAGGTGGCATAGTTGTCATATTGCCGAAACAACAAAACAACGGCAATTTTAGAAATCTAAAATCGCAAACCGCATCCATCTTACCAAAACCACAAAACAAACTGCAATTTTAGAAATAAAAAATCTCAAACCGCATCGTCTCCCAAAAAACCGAATCAAATAGTCTCATACACATTCTGGTCACCCCGCACTGGAGAGGAGGGGAGGTGGAGGAACATGATTGGAGGCGAGATGTTGGAGGAGGATAGGATGCTTGGTTGCCGCTTGTTGAGAGGGGTTCCAAGAGATAGAGAGGATATTTGGAGATGGAAAGGAAGAAGGAGAGTTTTATATTAGGGTTGAAGGGTGGAATTAATGACTACAATTAACTATCGACTATTGGGCGTTGGATTCAAATTAAATTGAATATGGTCTTCACACCCTAGAATCCAGTCTCCAATATAGTATTCTCTTTTAAAAGTCTATCCTGGTCGTTCATTTGGACATAAAATGGATCTAAGGGCTATAACACATTGCTCAAGAAGAATTTGCAAAAGAGGGGCAATAATTCAACTTTAATTTTTCATTTCCCCCTTGTTAGATCCATGGATTTTGTTCCAAGGATTGAGTCACTAACACAAATTTCATTTCTCATTTTCAAAAGTTACCATAAGAAAATATATCTAATATTTGAATGTAAAATTGTACTAACAATAACTAAACTTGTTTTTAAATTCATTGTACTTTAAAAAAAATGTTCATTATTTGGATACTTATTTTCTTTACCGAGAAATATAATTTATGTTGGCAGTGTGAAATCTTTAACAAAAGAACTATTGTTGATAAAGGCAAAACATATAGCAGCTAAATATAGGATTTATTGGTAGAAACACACATTTTACTAACAAAAAGTAGTTTTTGTTTCTACATGAAAATCTTTAACCGACATCTAAATATGGTATTTGTTGGTAGAAACACATAGTTTACCAACAATATGTTGTTTCGTTGCTACATGAAAATCTTTAACTGACATAATACAACTTCTGTTGGTAGAGGCAAAACTTTTTGTTGCTACTTGGAATTCTTTTACCGACAAAAATAACTTTTGTTGGTAGAGAGAACTTTTACCAACAAAATATATGTACGTTTATGTAAGACACTAATTTTTATTCTGGACAAGGTCCCAAAGGAAATAAGCCCTGAAAGCAAAATAAGTTGCAGAGCATGAGGATGTTAGATTCATTGTTGATACCTTTGAACCAGGTTCTTATGGTCTTGATTTTGCCTACTATAGTGCACTAGGAATGGATATGCAGGCTAAGTATGTTGGTGATAATTTTTTCCTTATTTTCTCAAGATCCTATTATTTATGGTGATAGGGAACTTCCGGAGCCCATGATTGTCATATTATTTATGGACAGATTATTGTTTCTCCTCCCTAAAGCCTTTTTCTCGTTCCTTTTGTTTTTCGTTGACCAGAGTAATATGCTTGAAGATTTTTTCCACATTGAAAGTTGATTGGAGCTTGTTATTAATGGTTTATTATCTCTATAAATCCTGCCTATTCAAATTTGTTGTCCAATCATCATTAGCCTGCAAACCTGGAAACCCATTTACTAGTGTTTGCTTCCACAGTTCCACTGAAGTTGATTTACTGGATTTGGTTGAATCAACCATATAGCTGCTCCAGCCAAGAAATTCCAGCATTGTTGTCTTTTCCAAAGATTTCATTGTCTCCTGCAGCCTCCCTACCCCTCCCATATCCGGCATTGACTTCCTGCTGTCATTATCACAACCATGGCTTGCCATTGATTTTGCCATTATGAATGCCTCATTGTCCTAGTTATCTTAGCTATTAAGTCTCTAAGGTTATTCCTAAATCTAATGTAAACGACACTACTCTAAACCAAATCAACTACTATTCGAACGATATGAGTAAATTAATACCCATTCTCATATTATAACCCAAATTCAGTAACATGAGTCCATTACGATTTTACATATGAAATCCCTTAAACTTAAAACTCATCCTCTACCTGTAAATGGAAAATTGAAATGCACCTAATTGCTTTATTTCGCCATAAACATTCACATTTTAATTAAATCGAACCCAAATATGTTACTATGATATGTGAATTAAATTCTTTTCGTCTTCTCTTCCCTTCGGAATCAGATGCTACCATTTTGCCTCAGTTTAAGTTTGCGATTGCAGCAACCTTTGTTGCCTCTTCTCTTGGTTCAGATCATCTATGGGTCTTCGACTCTTTTTCTTGTTCCCCTTTCTTCTCTATCAGTAGCCCTTTCACATACTTAGACATCTTTTACTTATTTTTCTGCTTCGGTTCATGGAATTCTCACCTCTTCAATAAGCCGGTTATATGAGTCAATATCTCTCATGACATCACTTATGTTGGCATGTTTAATGTGCTCTTAAAAAATACAACATATGCTGCATGAAGTGCATCCCTGTATGGTAGTATTATGGCTTAGTTATGTAGTGCGAGATATACAATACTTCTGCATCTCCTTTTAGCCTTATCAAACATTCTATACACTAGGCATTGAGCATTTTTTGTGATTATAGCATTTCAGTAAGCCTCTGGAATATTTATTACTACAGATCCTTGCCCCAAGTGATTACACTTTTATTAATGAATTCTAAACCATTTCTTTACTGGAGCTATTAGTTTCATGAAAGCTTTTGATATGGTGAAATCTATGTTGTACTGGGCGCTAGGCGAGACGACATGCCATCCGCCTCACCTAGGCGCGCCTGCCCAGAAATACATTTTTTTTTTTCCAGAAATGAAACAGGAACAACAAGTCCATAAGAAAAAGAAGAAGAAAAAGCAGCAACAACAGGAAGTCAATAAAAAAAAGCAGCAACGACAATAACATCATGTAACAAGAGAAAAAATAGAATAAGAAATAACATTAATCGACAACAGTCTCCAAAAGATAAGAAAAAACAGCATCAACATAAAAATTAAGAAGAAGAAGCCAACTCCATAAAAAAAATGAAGAAGAAGAATAATACTTGGATCAAAGCAACCGGAGGTAGGAGTTTCCCTTCTATTTTTCTTTGCTTTTTTTTTTTTTTGAGCAGCAACAATAATCTCCTCTTTGGAGAGCTACAATAGGTTTTTTTCTCCAGGTAGCAACCTTTTTCTTTTCTTTGGAGAATAATTCTAAAGTCCAATACATTTACGTTTAATGATTAAGCCCATAATGGAAGTCCAAACCTGACTTTCCTTCCAGGCGCCCATCTTGCACTTTCCCTGGTCGACCCTAGGCGTCCGTCTAGGCGCCCATCTACAGACCCGGAATTTTTTTTCCGGGTCGAGGTGCCCTCCCCTCAACCGGGACTCCTAGGCGCGCCTAGGCGTCGCCCGTAACAACATAGGGTGAAACATACTATAATAACCTCAGCTGTACAATAAAAGCGCACAAGAGTTATATTTCTTAAGAATATTAATTATGATACTATAGTTCAATTAACAATGGTCTTTAACGCCACACCTTATTTACTAAGTTCAGATATTATGATTATATCATGACAAATTGTACAAATCTCTAATTTTCTTGTCAACCATCTGATTTAGGTGGAAACATGTGTTCTAATGCTAATATTTGTTAATTCATCATCATCATCATCATCCTAGCCTTTTCCCGTTAGTTCAATTAACAATGGTCTTTAACGCCTCACCTTATTTACTAAGTTCAGATATTATGATTATATCATGACAAATTGTACAAATCTCTAATTTTCTTGTCAACCATCTGATTTAGGTGGAAACATGTGTTCTAATGCTAATATTTGTTAATTCATCATCATCATCATCATCATCATCATCATCCTAGCCTTTTCCCGTTAGTTCAATTAACAATGGTCTTTAACACCTCACCTTATTTACTTAGTTAAGATATTATGAGTTTATCATGACAAATTATACAAATCTCTAATTTTCTTGTCAACCATCTGATTTGGGTGGAAACATGTGTTCTAATGCTAATATTTGTTAATTCATCATCATCATCATCATCATCATCATCATCCTAGCCTTTTCCCGTTAGTTCAATTAACAATGGTCTTTAACACCTCACCTTATTTACTAAGTTCAGATATTATGATTATATCATTAAAAATTATACAAATCTCTCCAAGCCTTTTTCGGTTAGTTCAATTAACAAAGGTCTTTAACGTCACACCTTATTTACTAGCTTAAGATATTATGAGTTTATCATGACAGATTATACAAATCTCTAATTTTCTTGTCAACCATATGGTTTAGGTGGAAACATGTTTTCTAAGCTACTATTTGTCAATTCATCATCATCATCATCCAAGCCTTTTCCTATTAAAATAGGATCGGTTATGAAGCAAATGATGTCAACCAACAATTGATAAATTTTTGCGATCGGGCTACTAACCTTGACATCCCTAAGGTATCAAATTTCTAGCCAGGGTAACTAACACAAGAAAGTGCCTTACCATCATAATACGTGTCTAGTTGGTTGGTAGGTGGGCCTACCTAGTTGGTTATGCATTTGAAGACCTTGCAATCGTGGAGCATCGTCCAATTCCCCTTGACTAGACAATAGTTTAAATGAGTAGATAAGATGATGGTTTATTCTAGGACATAACCTACTCTCTATGGCACACACAAAATAAGGAAAGGAATGAGATCCTTTTAACAAAGGCTAATATTTGTTCTTACTATTTTGGGCACTACTAAGACAATTTCTATTCATATTTTATGTTAAAAGAATAGGAAGTCTAAAATTGTAATCCAATAGTTTTCACATTTTTAATTATTAAAATTGAACTACCTATATCCTCCATGCTTATCGTAAGAAAGGGCCTTATCACAACACCTAGGAGCTAGTTGTTTGGTAAGTGTTCCTTGGTTATGCATTTTAAGACCATGTAATAATGGAGCATTCTCCAATTCCAAATTCTCTCGATTAGAAATAGTTGAGATGAATACATAAGATGTCTTGGTTTATTCTAGGATATTACGTTAATCTCTACAGTACAAGCTAAATAAGGAAACAAACGAAGTCCTTGTAACAAGGCTAATATTTGTTCATTAAAAGTTAACTATTTTGGGCGCCACTAACACAAATTTCTATTAATATTTCATGTTTAATGAAGAGGATGTTTACTATTGTAATCCAGTAATATTCACATTTTTTATAATTATTAAAATTGAATTACCTAATCCTCCATGCCAGAATTATTAGGGGCTGGAGCTAGAACTCACGTCAGGTAGGGAAATGTAGCATGTAGCCTGATCTAGGTAGGGAAATCCAGCCTGTTGCCTGAGTTGCTTTCTGGATAAAGCGGACCATCACGACATACTTGTTTTTTTACCATTGTATCTAACCTTGCACATATATATATTTCATCCCTTTAATTGAAGATGGAGCCAAAAATAGAATTACCAGCCTGAGAACGCCTACGAGACAATGCATCATTTAGAAGATTTATTTTTATAGTTATGGACATAGTAAATAAAATTCATGGGATGGGCAAGATATGAATTGATTATATAAGTTTTTCTTTCCATTTTCATTGGTTCTTTATTTAGATAGCTAAAACTAAAAATTGTCAGATGGGGAAATTTCCAATCTAAATCAACTAAATAATTTAATACAGAAGATAAGTAATGGAGAAAATCTCAAGGGATTACTATTACGTAAATGACGTCTTTAGTTTGGGAAACTTTTTAATAAACATTATTTATTCTGTTTGGATTTTACTTGGTAAGAACAAGATATTATACTGATGAGTCACCCTCAATATATTTTAAAGAAATTCTTATTAAGAGTTGTCATGGGTATATTTTAGGTGGGGCCAAGGTTCCTGATATCGGTTATCGGTCCCATACCTGTTAGGAGTTGCCATACCAGAAACTGAATACCAGGGGATATATCGGATATATCAGGACTCCGTGATATTATATGAATAATTTTCTTATATGACACGTATGAAATGAATCAAATCCATAAACAATTCTATTAGATGAACAACTTAGATGTCAATTGGTTTAATAAAAGGATAAGAGGAGAGGAGGTAAGTGTTGCTATCGTAGCCAACTTGCAGAAACGGAAGTACAACTTTTGTTAGGTATATAGAGAAACAAATTTAGGATTAGGGTTTTTGTAGGTTTATCTTTTATTGGGTTTATAAATGACTTGCCCGACCCCAATATATACTTGATATGCGATATGCCTAGTATACCCTTTGATAACGTTTGGTTTGGCTGGAGTACCACCTTGTATATTTCAATTACTTCTTGTCAAACCGATTAGGCACGCCTTTATAACGGTTGATATATACCGACCATATCAGCCGATATCCGGAATACTGGGTGGGGTAACAGAACTTTCAGGTGGGACCCACCTTTGGATCTGCTCTTGTAACTGGAATACTGGGTGGGCACACACATTAATTAACAGAACTTTCAGGTGGGGCCCAACCTTGGATCTGCTCTTGTTAGTTGTTTCTTGTGTTGTGATGTAAAATGTGAACAAAGTGGGGTTCGGAAGTTGATAGTAGTGAAAACTTATTTCATTGAATCATAGGGAAATTCATTCCGCAATAACTTGTATACAACACTGACACTTTAGCCAGTTTGCCGCATGATGTAATTTAGGGAATATTTTCAAGGTTCTTTTTCAATGGAATTCTTGCTTATAAAGTGCAATGGAGAGATAAAGAGGTGTTTTGGGTTTTAATGAACCATAAAACTGTGTAATAGCATAAACCAGCTCATGCACATCCACAAAGGTCGAGAATGGCAAGTATAAATAGTTCATAGAATGTTTAAACTGGTATATACTGGTAATTACTGAAGAACCGATCTTTCTAGCCTAGCACAGCCTCATCCAGACTTACGGACTAGATCTACAAGGTGTTTGATTTTATCACTATGATTAAATGCCTCCATAATAACTACCAACTTAAATAGTATCATATTAACTATTCCTATTCCTTTTTGGCTACACTTGTAATTAACAGTTTTTGTGGTCTTCAATACCGGTTATCCTGATCACATACATACATTCTTTTATAATTTTGAAGAGAACACTGAATGTAAGTTATTATATCAGAACTTAAATGAGAGAATGGAGCTACTTTGTGTTCTCCCATCTTCCATTTTCTGCAAATTGTTTTTGATGTATGGCTGTAGCTTGTTCTTAACACATGTTTGACATAATCACAGATATCAAAAGAGGATAATGAAACTGGTTGCAAATATTGCAATGTAAGTGTTCGGGTAGTTTTTTTTTTTTATTGACTGTTAGTTTATGGTGCAATTCTCGTAATATATTCTTGTTTTTACAAATAAAAGAATACAGGTGAGTGGTATCCAAAGGTGAGATTTAAGATCTCTTTAAAAGATGTACAAGGGAATAAAGGCCTGGGAATAGTTGCTGAAATTAGCAAAAAGTTACCGAGAAAGTTTCATGACCGCATATTGCCTAAAGATTATTGGAGTTTTATACCGATGTATCCTAACGACAACCAAGGAACAGAGCTGAAGACTATTTCACCAGCGCAGGTAAATCTCAACTTCTACTCTTTGTGATGGGTAAAACTTTTAAGAATTCATTTACCTGAGTGGAGAAATTTTCATATTGCAAAAATGGGATAACATATTTGATGTTGTTGGTAAGTCCAAAGCACAATAACGAGAATCATGTCATAAGGAGAGTTAGAGATCTTTATGATGGCTTGCAAACAAATAGTGTTCACAATGTGTAGTTTCTTTGAGTAAATAAATGCATGTGTTTCTGAGCTATGATTTGCTTCCCATAACTTCGGGAGAAGGGGTCTCTCTTAGTCATATGTTTGATTCCTTTTTAATACATAGAGTAACCATTATCCCTTCTAGAATGTTTTAGACTTTTAGGTTGTAAAGTTCCGATATTTCCATTTTCCTTTTTCATTTAGCGCTATTTATATGCTACTGTGCTTGGATGCACGGACACTCCAAAAATGCATGCCATGCCTGTCTTGTCGTATTGGACATGCTGCCGCTCTCCAAAATACATTAAGACACCAAAATAGGTGCCGAATCCTTGTTGTCGTTGTGTCTGAATTGTGTTGTATTCGTGTCCATGCAACAAAGCTACTGAGATATTGAGTTTGATATTAAAGGATTTGATTTTTTGTGATAAAGAATTTATTTATATGAAAAAAAAGCTTGTCGTGGTCACTATTTATGTTGTCTGCTGATTGCAATAGCTTGTAGCATTGTAGAAGCTTTGTTTCCCTCTGTTTTTCTTCTCTTGATGTCACTATTGTAATGTATAAAGCATAGCACTGATGTTGGAGTCGGGTGTCAGTTTGTCCTAATGTCAGACTTCAATCTGATTAGCTTATGGATCTAATATATGGACCTAACCCATCTATGCATGGGGTGGATCTCAGTAGGAGTCAGGCATAAGATACCTTATCCATATCGGGTCAACAGGTGATTTGGAACCTTATTATACATTGACCAAAAAACTATCCACCAATAGTGTTGTCAGGTTGGTCCTGGGACTTGGATTAAAATGCTCATGCTTTAGAATCTCACAATAGTGCAGACCATAAAGATTTTTCCTTAAGTTGGTAATGAGCCTTGTCTGCAATAAATTACATGGGAAAACACCATATGTCCAAGTACAAACAAAACCATCAGTGAGGTACTCATATGAGGGACCAATACTATTATAGTGAAAAAGTGACTATGTACAACCTGTGGGCCAAATGGTTTCTTGACAGCTCCGTTTCACATCTTCAGTGACTTGTAGGAGTGGTTGTAGCAAGTGACACTTTTGATAGGGATTGCATCAATTGTAGCTTCCAAAGACTGGAGACTGATTTACTAAACTCTTTAGATTAGAGGCTGGAAATAAGTATAAGAGGAGAGAGAAGAGAGTTTGATTACCTTCCAATAGAAAAAGAATAAGAGAATGCTTGTAGCAAATGATATATATATATATATATATATATATATATATATATATATATACCCTCTAGCCTAGTGGTAGTGGTGAGGCATGCGGCCCGAGTGGTGAGGAGATCGATTCCCAATGGGGGCGTTCGCTACAATTACCAGTTCCAAAATATATATATATATATATATATATATATATATATATATATATATATATATATAGTATCAATTGTAGCTTCTACAACATGGAGACTGTATTACCAAACCCTTATGATTTGAGACTGGGGAGATATATATGGAAGAGAGATACGAGAGTTTGAGTACCGTCCGAGAAGAGTGATTGATCTTTCTACTATTCTGGCACCATCGAGTAGCATGCTTGGAAGAAATGGCATTACTTTCTTCTTGCTTTACTAGGATACTTGGGTTTGGACCTTAGAAGCAGAAATGGCATCACTTTCTTCTTGCTTTACTAGGATACTTGGGTTTGGACCTTAGAAGCCAGAAACTCCTAGGAGGTCAACGGATCTCAGCAAGAACCTTCGATTCGGCGGTTCTTACTTGGGAGCTCGTTTGGAGCTCGTTTCTCTGATGACGGGAGCTCGTTTCTCTAGGGACTGAAGCTCGTTTTCCTGGCGACATGATCGCTTCCCATAATATGACCATAATTTTAAAAGATGACATAAATTTTTGGGGAGAAATTAGAAAATTTTTAAACATTTATCAAAGTACCAAGAAACTAAAGATTTTTACCTTGACATCATAAAAAATTAACATGTGAATGATCTCTCTGTAACTTTGAACTGAACTTATAAATTCTAATAAATATTAAAATATTTATAAGTTTTGATAACAATTATTAACAAACATCAAAAAATTATTAGCGCACGCTCCCAACTTTAGAATCTTCTAAGTAGTCGCTCTTCCCCGCTCCCGCCCTCGCTTTCGTCTCCGCTCCCGCTTCTGGCTTCTAAGGTTTGGACTTGATTTGTTAACTTCTGCTTAGTTAATTAGGGGTATTAGTCATGGTTAGTGGGTTACTAGGGTAGTTGGCTTTGTTGTAATCTGTGCAACTGTGCTTATTTACTTGTGGGTACTTGTCATCTTTAATCACTGTGCTTGTTTACTTGTGGGTACTTGTCATCTTTAATCAGTAACTATCTTACTAGAGTACATTTTAGGGCAATTATAAGCACTCATGGTTCGTTCGGTTCAGGGTTGGGTTTATTTTATTATAATCTTTTCTTTAATCTAAAGACCAAAGTACTGTTTATATATCTAGATCATTCTGAAGTTTTTAAAGTTTGACACACATGGTTATTCGTGCATAGAATTCATTATTTTAGGCCTTAATTCGGTGGTCTTAATTGTTTTGCTCGATTTAACTTGCATAATTGATTTTTTTTGATCTATTTGTTTAATTAGTATTTTTTTAGATCTCACCTTTTAGATCTCATCATCATCCAAGCCTTCTCCCACTCTAATGGGGTTGGATATGGGAATGAAGCACAAGGAGCTCCATGAAGGAATTGACAAAGTTGTATAAACGGCTGTCAACCTGATGTCGACCTTCTATGTAGGTGCCAAATTCGTAGCCAAGGTTGCTATGAGCATGCGATGGACATGCCATTTAAGTTATAAAACGAAGATTGCCAGTTAGGGGGTAGCAGGCCTAACTTTTGGTTACATAGTTTAAGCTTATTGACCATGACCTTTTTGGAGTTGAATTTGAGACTTTGAAGCATCTAGAATGTGGGAATCCTGCTTATTAAAATAAACCTTTTCTTATATTATAATCATGTTTATGTTTGTAAATTTAATGTGGTAGTACTTATTTTTGCAGTAAAAAAGGTTATATTTTTTTAATTAAGACAAATGCTGGTTATTATATAGAGCATTCAGAATAGTTCACCTTAATTCAGTGATTTATAACATTTTGCTTGATTTATCAAAATGCACAATGATTTACATAATGATGTAAAGGAATCTGTTAACATTGCCATAGGTATCAAAATGGTGTCTATATCTGCGTTTGCCCCAAGCTCTTACCATTTTGATTCAGAATAGTTTAGTTAAATTATTGCCTATGGCTGCTATAGTCAGTATATACTTCTGAAGGTTGTTTTTTCAGATCTATGAAATCTTCAGAGGTGTCAAAACTTTTATAAATTTATATCGTTTACTATTTGCTAAATTCCAACTACTTTGACATTCCTTGATCCAGGTGTATGTTGTGTTGCACATGCTGAAAGAAATATACATAAAGTAGAATTTATAGATCCGAAATGGGTCTTTCTAGACTATCTGTTCTTATGTTCATCTTCATATTTCTGGTTATGTAGGCCTTTTTTTTATTAAAACACCTTCATCCGGAGACCATCAAGAAATTCGTTCCGAGGAGGGAGTTAATGTTCCTTTCTTGTCTTCCAATCACTCCTAATTGTCAGCGCGTGATGGAAACATCACATGGTTCTGATGGCCCAAAATTGTCTTTTGTAAGTTCCTTCTTTCAGCCATTGAATTTCTTTTTCAAATAGGTACTGTGTAATCGCCTATGTTGCACGAATACAGACACAGATACGGGTACAGATACAATTCAAATACGATCACCACTTTTCCTTGTCCGTGCAACATGGATATATTCACACACATGCCATCATATGTTCAAACAAATGATTGTTATTTATTGTATCACTTCTTGCATCATAATATTTTTTGAATTGCATTCTGAACAGGATGGACGCACTAAGGCTTATAGAAGGGTGGTTGACATTAGTAGAAAGGTTGATGTATTTAACAAGATTCAGCCATTGGGAGCAATTTCATACATTACTAGTCGTGTCCTTGACTGCATAAATATGTCCAAGGTTCGCAAATAACTTCATTCTACGTGCTTATGGAATTAGATATGCTTATATAAATGTTCCTGTCATGTAAGTTGATTAAAGAGGTCGTCTCTTTGTGATATGGTAAGGCTTAGTGTTTGCATCCTCGAGGATGCTAGTTGGAGTCACATGGAAAGTCTCTCGTAAAACTTGGGGGTAAAGGTTGAATAAATGTCGATTTTCTCGTACCTTGGGAGCCTCGTGGCACTTGCAGTCTGGGACGCCTTTTTTTTTACATGTAGACTGATTAGAATTTAGATTAATTTATTTGTTTTAAATTTTGAATGGATTTCTTCTTCAAGATTATAATTACTACCCTTTTTGTCCTTTTTGATAAGATTCTTGAACTATGACACCTATGTGAATGTCAAAATGTACGAATGGACTATTGTTGCATTATACTTGGGATATCTTAGCTGAATGCATCTTATCTATGTGTTTCATCCATGCACCGTTAATTAGTAAGCAAGCTGAAAATTTATGCCCATAGCACTAATGCATGCATTTTGTATCGCCAGCCGGAGCCAAAATTTGGGATAAGGATCTATTGCAGTGGTTCTATATTTGGTTTTGTGTCTGATATGAAACTATTTTACAAGGCTGTTTCAGCATTCTTTACATTACATTCATGAATGCTTCTGTGCATTTAGGCTTGTATATATAATTGTTTTCCATGCAGCTTCATTCTAGCCACAAATCAGTTGAAGATAATAGACGCAAATCAGTTGAAGATAATAGCCGCAAATCAGTTGAAGATAACCCTTCCCGTATTTCTGGAATGAAATGGGTTAAAAATGTTGTTCTAAGCAAGAGGACAGATAATTCATTCCGCATGACTATGGTTGGTGATTCAAAAATCCAATTGGGTGAAATTGGGGTACCACAGGATGTTTGTGAGAATCTTTATGTTACTGAGCATGTTAACACTCACAATGTGGAAAGACTGAACAAGAGTTGCAACAGGCACTTGTTTACAAAAGAACTCCATGCTAGAATAAACGGGCAACTAACTTCTTTGAGGAAATCCAATCAACTCCAGGTTGGTAATACATTCTTTAGACCGCTGGAAAATGGTGACATTGTTTTAATAAATCGGCCTCCTTCAGTTCATCAGCACTCTCTCCTTGCATTGGCCGTTAAAATACTACCAATCAAGTCAGTCGTGTCAATAAACCCCCTGTGCTGTGCTCCTTTACTTGGAGACTTTGATGGAGACTGTCTCCATGGTTATGTACCCCAAAGCACGTGCTCAAGAGTCGAGCTTACGGAGCTCTTGAGTTTAGATTACCAGTTACTGAATGTTCAAGATGGTCGAAGTCTGGTTTCCTTGACCCATGATAGCTTAACTGCAGCACACTTACTCACAAGAGGTGGAGTTTTCTTTAATAAATTTGAGATGCAGCAATTGGAAATGTTATGTCCCTGTGAGTCCCCATTTCAAGCAATAGTAAGAGCTCCAAAACTTGATTGTCCTCTATGGACTGGTCAGCAATTATTCAGCTTGCTACTTCCACACAGTATGGACTTCACTTTAGGCTCTAGTGAAGTTGAAATCCGTAACGGTGAAATTCTCTTCTCCTCTGGTGGATCATTTTGGTTACGGAACAGTACTTCTGGTATATTTACTAGGATGTTCAAATTTTATGGAAGAAAGGCTCTTGATTATCTTTTCTGTGCACAAGATGTTCTTTGTGAATATTTAACAATGAGAGGATTAAGTGTTTCCTTGGGTGATCTTTACCTGACTTCAGATCACTGTACTAGAATGAAGATGATTGATGAAGTAAGTTGTGGCTTGGAAGAGGCAGAAGTCTCATGTTATACCAATGAGCTAATGCTCGATCCTAATATGCAATTTCTTCTGAAATCTTATGATGAAAGTGACGCCCTTTCACATTTTCATAATTTGTACAGTTTTCCTTGGGAGAGAACCCAAATAAACCAGTCATCCATTGCTGCATTTAAAAATATCTTTCGTGAGGTTCAAAATTCAGTACTACATTATGTAACGAGGGACAATTCATTGTTAGCAATGATACATGCAGGAAGCAAGGGGAATTTGTTGAAACTAGTTCAGCAAGGTGTATGTGTGGGTCTTCAGCTTTCAACAAATCCATTGCCTTACAAAATTCCTCGTATACTTTCCTGTTCTATGTGGAATAAACACAAGGCATTGAACCGACATGGAGTCTCTGAGGGGGCCATTGACTGTGGAGGACAGAATTCTTATGCTGTGATTACAAGTTCTTTTCTTGATGGTCTGAATCCATTAGAATTGTTCTTTCATGCATTATCTAGTCGTGCTAATTTCTTCAGTGAGAAGGCAGATCTTCCTGGGACACTGACCAGAAAGCTTATGTTTTACATGCGGGACCTCTTTGTTGCTTATGATGGAACTGTGAGAAGCACTTATGGGCAGCAGCTGGTACAGTTTTCTTATGATTCACATGATGAGGCATCTAGTGTAGAAGCTGAGAGTTCTCCATTACTTGATGGAGAAAGTTCTGATTGTAATGGAGTAGGTGGTCAGCCTGCTGGTTCATGGGCTGCTTGTTCCATATCTGAAGCTGCATATGGAGCTCTGGATCAGCCTGTAAATAGTCTGGAGGCGTCTCCCTTATTGAATTTGAAGGTTCTTTTACTATCTGATCCATTTGTTAATATTACATTCGTGTGATCAAATTTTTTTGTCTCAAACTGACACTCTCAAATATGTGCACTACGTCTTTCTCAGTAGGTCCCTGCTAAATGTACGTTTCCACATTTCCATAATTTTCATAACATTTTTCAATATTCACCACAGATGGATCAAGCCATACTCTCAATTTTACTTTTTTGCATGGATTATTTGGAAGTTCATTTTAGTTAATTCATTATCATCTATACTTCTAATCACTTCTCTCTGTTTCAAACAACTACATATTGTTTTACTAATGAAAGGTTGAACAAAGCTGTAAGGTATCTATTTCTTAGAATTTTGGTGAAGATCAAAGTGTATAATGCTGTTGGAGAAGTTACATATAATCTTTATTGAATATAACACAAGATTCATGTTGTTTCAAGGAGTCATGATGCGCTTTTAGGAGGCATTTGGCCTCTAATTTTGTACATTTCAAACACTAGGCATATACATTAAGCCTCATAAAGCACATTTTAGGTGAGGCATATATCTCATTATCCCAGATTCAGAAAGAAAAAGAGTAGACTGATTACAAATTTCCTATTGTGAACAGCCAAAATAAATTTTTTGAAGCAAACTAGCTCCTTTGAACATTTGGAGCTCAAATTCTATACCACATTTTGGTTTACAGCTTTGTGTTTTGGTAGATGGATTTGAAAGTTCTATATGATTAGCATCTGATGTATGGTTTTTAATTTTATATGAATGAAAAGTTGTCAGTGCTACAGCCTACATAACTTTTATTCTACTTTTGTTAAATTATCTTTTCACATCTATTTCTTAAAAAAAAGAATTAAATTTAACAAAAATTGTGGGGTTCAACTATGTTGACTTGACTTATATTCTAACATTTTTAGTATATTCAAGCAGACATCATATTGCTCTTTAAGTAGTCCAACTTAAATGTGACTATTTTTGATAGAACGGAGATATCTTTCTAGCAGTTACTTATCAGTAACATATCTTTCTTACCTCTGTCAGTAGGATAATATATTGAATTGTTAAAAACACTTTAATTAATAAATCCCTATTTTGTTCTGACTCTTTCTGTTTTTGGCTATACAGAAGGTATTAGAATGTGGTCCATCAAGAACGTCTTTGAATAGGACAGCATCACTCTTTCTTTCAAATAAACTGAGAAGATTGAACTACGGTTTGGAATATGGTGCCTTGGAAGTGAAGAACCATCTTGACAGGGTCTTGTTCTCTAATGTCGTTACTACTGTAATGATTTTGTTAGTATATTCTGACCTTCCCACTTTTTTTACTGTTGATATTATCATGTTATCATTAAAAATGTGAATTTTAATCATGGCAAGTTTCTTTTATCTTATTGTCTGTAAATTTTAGTTATGCTGCTGATGATGTTAAAGGAAGACATCTGAGTCCATGGGTTTGTCATTTTCATTTAAACCAGGTAATGAGAACTCTTCAGTTTTTGTTGGACAAGTTAATTTGTGCTCTCAATACATTTTGATTTCTTTGATTTGAATATCTATCTTTTTTCTTTCTTTCAGGAGCTGTTGAGAAAGAAAAGATTAACTCTACAATCTATCATAGCTAAGCTTGGTGTAAACTATAATTCCATTAGAGAAACGTCGGACCCAGGACTTCCAAAGCTACATATTATTGTTAGAAAGGGGTATGTATCTCAGATTTTAGACATACCTTGCTACACTTTTATCTTTGACTGTGTGACTCTTTTTAATGCTTACAAACAGTATATTGGAATTTTCTTATCTTTTCCCTTCCTGGCTAAGTTGCTATCATCTCTTTTTCGCTTGCACATGCAATTTATTGTAATATACTTGTGTCCTGTTTTCAAGCAATAGTATATTTTCTGATTTAAAATATCCACCAGATCTTTATGTTCCTTGGGCGTGGGACATGGCTAAAGTGTTCTCCTGTAGATCGTAGAGGAGACATTTGATTCATAGGAGGATTCTGTGCTTGCGATCAATATTGAAAACAAATCTTGAACTTCAATAGTTTGTAGTCTGAAATATGTATGACTGAGAAAATGTGTGCTAGCATCTCACTGTTCTGGTAAGGGTTGCTAGCGTTGTTGAATGGGAGATAAATTGGGGACGTAAATTGATAACTAGTAGAAGGTATGGCATATGACTCCATCCTAGACAGCTTGTGAGAGGATTTATTGTTTGTTGTTGTTTATATGTGTGCTATTTTCTTTTCTTTAAGTCGATTCTTATATTATTTCTAACATTGAGAAGAATGTGCAAAACCGTTTACAAAGTGCAAGTGGAAAAGTGTTGTCAAATTTGAGGGGACATTTTCTATTTCCCACGTTTTATTGATTTGTTCATGTATAAATAAATCAAAAGGAGAAAAAGGAAATGACTTTCTGACATGATTCACAAACGTTCTAAGTGGTTTTTGTTTTGTTCTCGTTTTTCTTTCAACATTTGTATTTCACAAGATGCCTTTCAAGTAAAGCCAAGAAGTGCCCTGGGTTCTATAGACAAAGACATTTGTAATGTGAAAACTTACTGAATTTGAATTCCTAATGGCACTCCTATGGTGGCTCTCTATTTTTTGACCTTACATTGTTTGCTGATATTTTTGGGAAAGATATATGATGGTTTCATTATGTTTTGAAGAAAATTAACTAAGCCATTGGTTACAAACTAGCTAGGATTCAACATCTATGGCTGTCTTTCGTATTGTCTAGAAGTAGTGTTCTTGATCAAGCTATGGATTTAACATTTAGGGGGGTGGTTGTCAACATACCTTTCATAATCCAAAAGTTGTATTTGAATTTTGAAATTGAGGGTTAGTCATTTGACGTTTGTGGATAGAACCTAAAATTTATGCATTACTGGAAATGCTAGGATTTGGATTTTGAGAAGCTACATACTTGACATCTTTCCCATCTTATATTTATTCCAAAATGAACATATGAATTCACCACTCCCCTTTGAAGAGTGTGAACACCTCGTCATTTTGGAAGTTTATGTATGCACTCATCCTCCTCCCCTTCAAAATTTTTAAAAAAACATGAATCATATTTGGACTTTCCTAGATATACAGTACTCCAACCGGTCTCCTTTCTTGGTATGAAATTCGATATGGCCATGTATTGTTTTTTGTTGGTTGGAGATGGTACCATGGTGAGAGAAGGAGAATGAGAGTTCTCCTTTTTGCAAATTTACAAGCTCGCCATTATATTAGCTACACTCTCCAAATAATGTTTCTCTTTTTACAAATTGACATACAGTTGTTTGAATAAAATTGTAATTTTGGATATCTGCATGTTGAAATCTTTGGTAACTTTTACATTATCCAAACAATATTTTTTTGTATATATGCATGCTTTGGTTGTTTATATGTTTAGTGTTTTATCTTTGATCAAATATATCGATATATTAGGTTTATTATCTCAACCTTTAAATCTAAAAAATTCAAACTATAAAGTTGTTAATTATTTTTCAAAAATTTAAATCGAAAACATCAATAAATCAATAATTTCTCAAATAATAATAATTTTAATATAATTATTTTCCAAAAAATTATTTTGATTAATTTAGTGTGTATTATGGTAACTCACAGTAGTATCGAAAATGAGTTTACTAATGCCAATAATGATTTCAGAATCTAACCTAGACAATGTTTTATAATCCTACTGACAATCTCAGGATTACGAAATCCTGCTAGAATGACAAGCATTTGGTTCTGAAATACCAATCGTGACTTGAATCCTGAAATTCATGGTGACTAACGCCCAAAGAGGTGGTGTAAATCACCAGCACATTGAAGGGGTTAGGAATAAATTTTACTGGGAATTTCTCAACATGTTCATCTTTTCTTTCTATCTAAGATGGGTGCTTTTAAAGTTTTTCAGGATGGCCAATCACAATAATATATCAGAATCGTAAAGTAGTATGACACTGACTTACACAAAAGAGAACCTGCTTGTACCTTCACAATTGTGAATCTACCTATATATATTGCCCTTTAAGGATTGTCTCAAATTGGTCTCATATTGTTGACTAGATTCATAGTTATAAGGCGCAAGGCACAAAGTGGCACAACTGGTGTTCGGGATTTAGGTCCAAGAAGCAAGACAAAAGTACGAGCCCGATGAAGGCGAGGCGCAATTTTATTGCAACTATGTAAAAATTATTTATAAATCATATGAAATAAATAATATTTGTAAGTAAATGAATACTATATTATTGATTATTTATTGTTTTCTGTTCTACAAAATGATATGATGTTTTTATTTTGTTTACAACTTTACATGAACTATATGCAGTAATACTCTAATAGTAGTACCAATAATCCAAATATAAAGGAAAGTAAATTTAAGCACTTACCTTTCAAGAAAAATCCTTTCAATTAAAAGAAAAATGCCAGAGGAGAATGGTAAGAGTTAAAGAAGAGGTAGAGAAGAAGAAAAAGGAAAAACATACATTTCATTGAGTTGTGACAGGTACAAGTAGAAGGAAGAAGAAAGTACTTTATGAATTTTCCTATTTCTTTATAACGATATTTCAGATCTTTTTGTTTGTTCTCATCATTTCTTTAGAAAGGAGTTTTAAAATATAGATCCAACAATAATTTTTGCACATGAAACAAATCCAACGATTATTAAAAACGTAGTGAAATTAACATTTTCAATAGAATATGAATGATGCACATCTCAGAAGAGCTTAAGCCTCGGTACGAGGCGCTATGAGGCATGCACATCACATAGGGGCTACATCGATGCATTTTGGGATGAACCTCGTTAGTCTCACATTAGATATGCACTTTTAGCAGCTGACTAGACTTGCATTACATTATTACATATATATAATCTATAGGAAAAAAATATTCACCTCCAATTTCCACAAATTTCAAACCAAATTGCGAAATATGTGTCTCAGTACATAATAGATTCATATATGAGAACTCTATGGTAGACATTGGATTTGGTGAGGTGTACGATGGAGATGACAACAAAATACTCTTGTAGGCCATTCACTAAAGTTTGATATTAAGGTTTCTGGGTGTTGGATATATCAGGAGATTAGTCATAAATCGTATGATTCTCTTTCTTGGAGTTCCAAGGTATAAACATCTGCAATCATGGACGATGGTAATAAGCTAGAATTCCTTGATGTTGGACTTGGAATAAGGTGTAAACATCTGATAACATGGATGATGGTAATAAGCTAGAATTCCTTGTGGTCGATTTAGTCATGACCAATGCACCTTTATGAATCGTTAGTTTGCCTGCATTATCTAAACCTATGTTGTCATGGGCGACGCGTAGGCGCGCGTAGGCGGCCTAAGCGTGCAGGTATGGGAAAGGTCGCCTCGACCCGCAGAGAAAAAGTCCTTTGCGGTTGACGGGCACCTAGGCGCGCCTAGGCGGGCGCCTGGAGGCGACCAGAGGTACACAGGCGCGCCTAGGCGGTCGTGAGTTTATCGGGCTTTAGGGTTTTTTCTGCAATGAAATTTATGGAGCCCTAGTGCTGAACTCCAACTGCTGTTGCAGCACTGCTGCCTACTGAAACCCTAAAATTTCATTTTCAGTCATACAATAAGTTGTTAGACTGGGTCTGAACTCCAACTCCTGCAACTGCTACCTACTGCTTGGTGCTGCACCTAGTGCTGCAACTGCTGCCTACTGCTACTGCTGCCTGGTGATGCTACTGCAGGAAAATTACACGAAATTCTGGGCGGGCGCCTAGGCGAGGCAGGCCTATTGTCGCCTCGCCTCGCCTAGCGCCCAGTACAACATAGATCTAAACATGTAGTCAATACCCACACCACTAGATTTTTCTAGCGAGGCAATTGTGACTGATAAACCACTCCTCAATAAGTCCTTTGATACATTTGCACATCGTACTCTTGATTTAAAATCTAAGCTTTGTAGGGGGTATAGTTGTTTTCAGTAGATGATCCACCTCGACAAAGAGTTTCTTCGTCTTGTTTTCCACCGGTACCACTAGTTCCACCATGGCCATCTTGGAGTTATCCGAGACTGGTGGTCGGGTACAGTTTGTTGGATGAGTAGTTGTTGCTGATAACCTGGTTATCAGAAACACTTGGTTCATTGTCGAGGACATCCAGATTGTTTGTGGTTGACGACTAGATTATTTGTGTCTGACGAATGACGTTCATCTTAGTCGTCCAATATGGTCGTTATTATTCACCTGTAGGTGAAATTTTGAAGCCCGAGAGTTTGATCGATGACCAAATCGACTGATGTTCCAAAATGAAATGTAGGTTTATATTTTTGGCGCATCATGTTTATTTCTTTATGAATACTAGTTCTTAGGATTTGGTTTATTTTGGGATTATTTATATTTGGTGTTTTGGGCTAATGTTTCGTTCTTAGAGGCCAAGTTTATTTTCAATGGATATAGAGCTCAAGAGAACTTTATTGAAGTTGTTTCGTTGTCTATTTTGCTTCAATTTCTTTTTTTTTCTTCTTCGTATCAAATGTTGCCATTGACAAAAAACCAAAGCCCTATCTTTTTTCTCCTTTCCATACCTAAACGGCTAAACCAGAACGTAGATAACCATATTTGTCAAATTTCTAATTTTTAAATAGTAATTTACAAAATCTGTCATCACATCTTTATATTCAGGTTCAAATCTGCACTGCGCTGCGTAGAAAATCGAACATATATTCTGCTATAGAAGTTTGTTTTGGGTGTTCAACTCCACATTGGAAAGCTGACTTCAAGTTCTACAATTTCCGTATTCAAGGGAATTTCTGATTCTAAAAGGTCTTTGATCTACTGCTAAAGTCAGAAACGAATTGTGGTACGAAGATTTGCAAGCATTTTCTAGCTACTGTGGAGCGATATTTGGTTGGTCCCGAAAATGTGGATCAACTTCTCGACACTTTTGATAAATCGTTATTTTGCTTTTGGATTCGATTTTCTATTTCTAAGATCTCAGCTACATTGTTTATTTGTAGACAAGTGTTATCAAAGGATATGATAAGAAATGAGAGTATCCGTGGGAAGTTAGAGGTGACATAAATTTAGGACAAGAGGAAATATCGACTTTGGTAGTTTGGACATGTGCAACGCAAATCAATAGATCCTTCCATAAGGAGGAGCCATAATATAGTAGTTAAAGGAGCCGCTAGGACGAGGTGTAGGCCTAGACTAACATGATTTGAAGTGTTAAAGAAGAATATGTTACCGTTACAAAGGGCATTGCTCTTATCAAAGCCGAATGGACCCAGAAATTTGGGATAAAAGCTTTGTTGTTGTTGTTGTTGTTGTTGTATGTGCTAACGTTCTCTTATTAATTAAGCTTCTAAGTGTGTTTGAATGTTTTAGTGAGAATCATTTGAAAAAAATCTATGTTGTACTGGACGCTAGGCGAGTCGAGGAGATAGACCTCCCGCCTCGCCTAGGCACGTCTAGAGGCATGACCCAGGAAGATGCTGCTCCTGCTGTCCTGCAATATGCATTTCTGCATATGTAATATAAGACGCAACAAAAAACCAGTTTAAAAAAATATAACAAAAAAACAAGAACTACTGAAACTGAACAACAACAACAACAATAAGAAGAAATCAAGAAAAACAATAAGTTTCTAAAAAACAGAAGAAGAACCAGAGAAGAAGAGGCAGCAGCAGACAACAGATGAGCACAAGAAAAAAAATCAGCAAAAACATGTTTAAAACAGGAAAAACAGAGGAGGGAAGAGAACTGAAGAAGAAGAAGCAACAACAGAAGAAATAAAAAAAAAACATAGGAAAGAAGAACATACCTGAAAGTCTCACGGGAGCAGCCTGGATTGGAGTTCTTCACTTATTCTTTTCTCTCTTTTCTGTTTGCAAAGCAACAATAAACCGGGATTTTTTTCCTTGTGTAAAGAAGCAGCTCCTTCTGGACCAAAAACCCTAAAGCCCAATAAAAAAAAACTCAATATTGAAATTTACATTTATGCCCATACCGCCTAAATAATGCCTTATTTACACATACGACGCATGTGACAACACAGGAAAAACATCTTTGACTTTGATATCTGCTTTTGTGACTTCAGTAAAGAAATATGTTTATATTTGTACCTATGTTTAAGATGTTCTAGGGTTTCAAATATTTTGCCTTGTTAGCTTGTCACAAGTAAAATTACTAAAAATTGCAACTTATAGACTGTTGCTTACATGACAGGGCTTGTTCTTTGGAAGTTGAGCAGCAGAAATATGATGCGACATCTTGTATTCAAGTGGCAGTTGAAGCCTCTGATTCACCTATATTGTTGGACACTATCAAAGATTCAGTGATACCTAAACTTCTTGGTACCCTCATCAAAGGTTATGATTCCTGTTTTAAGGATTGGCTGATATTTAGTTTTTCTCCATCGCGATGATTGATTATGGACTATAAATATTTTGTGAACTATACCAACTACATTGCAACACAGTATTCTAAATAGTTTTAAATGGATGCGACCATTCCCCATATGGACAGATGATCACCTGAATCTAAATCTACAATCTTGTGAATATCTATGGAACTTCATAGGTAGAAGTTATAACCTCATCCTCTTTATAATCTTCTATTTCCATTCAGTCTCATCGACCTTAACTCTTGAAGTTCTTGTACTCTTTTATTTTAGTCTTCACCAACTCCTATAATTCTGTTTACATTTTCTTGCATATCCTTATTTTATGTCCCTTATGTTTTGTTATAATGATGCCAAGGTTTGCAGTGTTGATTTCAGACCCTTCCTATAAGTATCGGTTTCTGTCTCTCAGCTGTTTTCTTGGGTTTCGAGGTTCCGGTGATTTGATCCGGTTGTCTTTGTTGTTTTGGCAGTTTTCAGAGATTTCTACAGATTCAATATGAATATTGGCCGATAATGCAAGCCTTGAACGAACTCGATCTCGAAAAGTTTCTCCTGGAGCTCTATCTCTTGTGATATGTGGTTCTTTTGGATTTAGGTTTAAATCAACAGTGTGGCTCATCATCAAAGCTCTTATTTCTGACCTCATTAGATGAGCAATGGTTAGGAGGGACTTTTATTTCTACTATTTAAAACATTCTCTTTCGTGAAGTTAGTGACTAGATACTTCTAAGATGGTCTAATGAAGTTGAAATTTTTTACTAGTATTCACTTGATTGAATTTGTTATCATAAATTGAAGTACCTTATAGAAACTACTAGGCCAGTTTATTATGTTTGTTGAAGATATTGTGCTGGTTGATAAGAGGATAGAAGTGTTAGATTGTAAAATAGATTTACAGGGAGTGCCTTTGGGTGGTGACTATTGGGTGGTTGTATGGCGTTTAGTGTAGGGGAAGAGAATTGGGGGTGTTAAGTCCTTGCCACTTGTACCAAAACTCTTTAAGAGTATTGGTGATGGTTGAGGGTTGATATTTAATATTATTCACCCCCCCCCCCCCCCCCCCCCCCCCCCCGGATCATGGGCCGAGAGCTGGATTCATGCAATGGTATTTTTCTAAATCTGCTTGAAATATTTTTCCAAATCTGCTTGAAATTAATGCACGCCAGATTATTCTAAAGTGGGTTGCTTTCATACCATGTTGGTGGGGCTGACGGGATGATATTTAATATTATTCAACAAGGGGATTATGTGGATAGAGGAGCTTATAGGGAAATGTTCTTTGGCTCGATATATGCATGCAAGCATGAGTTTTTTTCTAAATAAATGTCTTATCTTGGAAAATAGGAGAAACTAATGATTGGGGGTGGGTGAGTTGTGTATGTGCGTTAATGTGTGGTACTTTTCTTTTTATGAATGGATATGAGCTGCACAATTGATGGTTAGCCCAAAACAAATACGGGCCAAATGGCCAAAAATTATGCAATTTACCATACTTGACAAACATAAAATTCAAAATTAGTTAGAAATTAATTTCCTAAATTGGGCACAAAGTAAATGCTGCCTAGAGGGCAACTCCGGCCTACAGTTAGCATAATCAGATAGTGTTCATAGTTCTCATATCAAGTTAAAATATAATTTTGTCTACACATCAGTGTTGAGTTTTTGGATTCTTCCTCTATGATTACTGCTGGCAGGCGGCAGCTCTTCTTGACTTGAACCTTCAATTGCTATTGTGAGTAGTTAGTCCTTCTGTTAAATTTCTGTACTTTCATATCCTGTTTTCTATCCATCCTGATGAAGTCCACCAAAACTTCCATACCTTATGCCTGTTTGTCGTGATTCTTCCCCAAATTGCCCTTTATTGAAGTTATTTCTTCTCTTTAGTTTCGAACCTTAAACTTCAAGGCCCTTATGCCAGTTTGTTAAGATAAAGAGTAGAGAAGGTTATACAAGTGACAAGTAAATGCAAGGAATGATTTTCATCCATTAATAATGATTGATCACCACCAAATGTATTAACCCAAAACCAATAATATTGGACCGAAGATATCGTCACCAAGAAAAAGATTTTTTTTTTCCACAGTAGATATTTCTAAAAGAATCTCTAAAACCACCAAGGAAGCTTAAGCACCAAGAAACTAATCCTATTCACTCAAGAAAAAATATTTAGGATGAATAACCATTATTATCATTGCTACGGTTCTCTTTCTCTCTCCACTTTATTTGCTCATTGGTGGAGTCAGCGATCAGTAGGTCATTCACACTGTTTCCCTGATCCATAACCATTATCACCATTTCTATGGTTCTTACTACCTTTCATGGTCAAGGCCACTATGTCAGACCACAGGAAGAATTTATATCACACTAGTTTTGCAAACTCTTTATCCTTATATTTCAACAACATACATTATAAGCTTTGGTTTATACGAGAGAATATACTTATTGGAAAATATATTATATGATTCTTTTTTCTTGTATTATCCTTTTCTTTAGCCTCAAGTTTAGGACAACATTTTCTTGGATTCTCCTTTGCTTTAGTCTCAAGACTGGGCAATCATTCTTTGTATTCTCCTTTTCTTTACCCTCAAATTATTGATTCGATTTTATATATATATATATATATATATATATATATATATATATATATATATATATTAACCCTAATCAGTGTCTCTCATCCAGAAGTCAACGGTGAGGATCTCGATGGCTCCTTACAGATTGGCGAGGGAGAGATCTGGGTGCTGATGGTGCTCTGGTGGAGGGTTACCAGGCGTTAGAAAAAGAAGCTGGGTGACCCGTCCTACAGAGAAGCGTTAAAGGGGTTAGATACCATGTGTGCAGAATCTGTCACTTCGCAAAAGCGTTGGGGGACGTTCATCGATGCAGTATAGGCTGACATAGGTCATAATGAAGTGAGGGAGAAGAAGGGACCATTGATGGGTAGTAATGATGCTCCTGCTGGGTCCATGTAGGACCTATCTCATGTAGGAACTACCTTTCCTCATTCTAGGAAGTGACTATATATGGAACCACCGATATTTGGAAAAGAGTCACCCAAAACTTGGGCAGACTATGCAAGAAGGACAACTCGTCCGTAGGGGTGAAATTGGCGTACATCCCCCCCGATGAAGTGTGACGGAAGGAGGGTAGTAGAAGTCATGACAGAGGATCTAGCTTGTGCTGAGATGAAGTAGGATCGGGCCCTAGCCATCAATGGCCCCTTCTTCTCCCTCATGTGGTAGGATGCGGCCTTCGTATCCTCTCATGGCTTACTATGTTCGACAGATGTGGCTTACAGGAGGAAAGACAACTATTCTCACGAGATAATGGTTTCTTTTTTCTTTAGTACGAGATTGAACAAGATCTGCAGTTGGTTCCTGAAGAGGTCCTTGGTTCTACCAAGGTCGACTGGTCGTCATCAATAGGTGGATAGAGAAGATGGTGCTCGAGAGACTTACTAGCGACGATTCCAGTTTGGGTTCAGTTGCCCAAGCTTTGTTAGCCTTATGGAGTGAGTCATTGCCAAGCAAATTGGCTACGTAGGTGTGCCAATTCGCTTTGATACCCAACGATAGATCAGTCTCTTCAGTCTCTCCTGGTTTATGCACGTGTCTTGGTCGAGGTTACTGTCGGCCGTCCATTGCCAAAGGAAGTCCCTATATTCTTGCCAAGTGGGGAACAACTTTTGATCCCTGGGTTCTATGAGAGAGTTCCTCCGAGCTATGTGTCTTGTTGTTGTTTTGGTCATGAGGAGTTGCATTGTCCCGATACTACATGAGAGGGAATAAGAGAAATCCTCACATAAGTACTCAATGAGCGGAAGGAGGAGACAACCGTGTGCCTGAACTCTTCGCCTAATGATAGCGAAGTCGTTGTCATCCCCTTACAAGTATGCTCTGTACAGACTCGTCGTCTAATGGCAATACAATACCTATAGAAGAGGATACATGTTCTCTTCTTGAGCCTTGTCCCTTAACTTCTGGAGCGATCACTCTCTCTAGTCTGGGAGTTATCGTCTAGATGGAAGATGGAGACAGAGGTTCTGCATTGGTTGGAGTGCAGGCGGAGACTGTTGAGGCTATAGGAGAGGAGGCCTTACCACCCTCAGGAGCTTCCTTCAAAGGCGACCCCACCGTCTTTATCTAAAAGTATCTACTGTACAGCGAAGTCTACCGATGTCAATGATGGAGAGAGGGCTTTGATTTCAATCTCTCGGAAGGAGATCAAGGCTACGATGCAGGTGATTTGACAACGGTAAATAAGGAGTGGCTCCGACAGGGGATCCTATTGTTAGGGAACGACCTCGGCACAAAACGTCAGGGACAAAATCTACTCGATCTAGTTCCGGTAATAAATGAATGTAAGATCGGTTATGTTATATTGAGAAGGAATTAGTGCTCGAGTAAAGAGATGTACTTGTGGGGCAATTGTGCTTATATATATATATATATATATATATATAATGTCATGAATACAATCCACAATTTCATATTTTCTCCAACTTTGTTCATGCTATTGGAGCGGTTTATTCTTGTTGTCCTTGTATCGTTTCCAATCACATGATCTCCCTTCGCTTTCTTGTGTCTCGGATTTCGTCTCTCCGCTCTCTTTCGAAATATTAGATCTTCGTTGTTGACTATTTCGTTTATTTGTCTTAATAGGTGACTCGTCTTCTTCATTGTTTCTTTCCTTTTTGGCTCATGAGATGTCGTCACCCGATCTCAGTACTCTTTTTGTTGTTGAGTGTCAAGCTATATGTTAACTACTCGCGTGTACTCTATCCTGATAGGTAATGTTTATTTTGCTTCCAATCATAGTTGGATTATAGATCCAGGAGCTTCGGATCATAGGAAGCCACTTTCTTTATCATCATTTACTTTTGTATCTGACTTTCATGTTCATACTCTTGTTCCTATTGTTCTCATGTTCCTGTTGACGTTATTGATAAGATTTCTCTAACTCTACATTTATTCTCTGTATTGAAACAGTCATCTTTTCCTTCTAGTCTACTATCTGTTAGTAAACTCACTCAACAATCTAATTGCTTCCTTACATTCTACCATACTTACTGTGTAATTCATGACTTAAGACGAAGAAGGTGATTAGTGGATATCGTGAGTAGTGTCGTCTATCTCTTGGACTGCCCCACTTCGTATTTAGCACTTTCAGTTTCCACATCCTGATGTATGGCACCGTCTGTTAGGACATCCACCACTTTCTATTGTTAGATATGTTATTCCTTGTTGTGAGTCGTTTCTTCAGAATTTTCTCGTGAGTCTGCTCACTGCTGAGATATGAAGAAGTCTTATCCAAGACATGTTAATAAATATATTATTTCCTTCTGGTTTAGTTCATTCAGCTAAATGGAGACCGGTAAAAATTTCCCAGTTTTACTAAATATCTGTATTTTGTTAATTTTACTAAATATTGATATTTTGTGACATTTATTGACGATGATTCTCGAATGAGTTGGTTATTTCTTCTTGTTAATCACTCAGAGGTGTTTTGATATTTTTTGCACATTTTATAATAAAAATACATGCTCAGTTTGGGATAAAAATTAAGTGTTTTCGTTCAAATATTACAAATGAATATTTGAGTTCACTATGAAATAAAATTAAATCTTTTTTTAAAACTAGCATGTCACCTACTATAGTAGTAAACACTTTATATTTTTCTTCCATTAAAACATGTTCCAACCGACAAGAAACTTCAGGTGAATGTGCGAAGAGAAAAACTTCGAGTTCGGGACAATCAAGAGGAGCCTATTGTTGTTCTTCTAATATTGACATCTTTTGAACCTACTCAGCCCGCTTTCGAGCCATCAACATCCACCGGTAACAATCCTCCTTTTGATGATCTTTCTAATGCACAACGTAAAACAAAACGACATTGTCCCATATATTCTTTTTCTATGTTT
Organism: Iris macrosiphon; assembly: GCA_036927795.1. Taxonomy (NCBI): domain Eukaryota; kingdom Viridiplantae; phylum Streptophyta; class Magnoliopsida; order Asparagales; family Iridaceae; genus Iris; species Iris macrosiphon. The sequence goes on along the minus strand of JAYESA010000006.1, from coordinate 69,319,785 downwards.
CCAAACATCGTCTAGCCCCAAGCTCTGAGGCGTTTGTATGTTTGTTTCTATATCTGACAATGTTCATGAAGCACTTCAACACCCTAGCTGGCGAGCTACTATAAGACATGAGTAGCAGGCTCTTCAACCCATTCACATCTAGATATTGTGCACCTAGATATTGTGAAGTCTCCTGTCGGTTGTAGGTTAATGGGATGTCGTTGAGTTTTACTATAAATCACATTCCTAATGGGTCAATTGAGCAACTAAAGGCATGCGTAATAACCAAGGTTTTTACTCAGCAATACAATATTGACTATACGGAGACTTTTCACCAGTTGCAAAGCTTTCCTCCGTTCGGTTATTAATTTTTTTAGCATCAAACGAGTCTTGCCTCTTCATTAGTTGATGTCAAAAATGTTTTTCTTTATGGTGATCATAAAGATATTGTCTGTCTATATGCAACAGCTTCTTGGCTTTCAGCGTCAAGGGGAGAAGTTGCTATGTTGCCTGCGTGAGTCTTCTTATGGTCTCAAGCAATCCCCTCGTGCCTGATTTGATAAATTCAGTAAAGTTGTTTGCACATGTGAATTCAAACACAACAAGGCAAATCACTCCCTTTTTACACATTATGGTACCCTTGGCAGTTATTTGTTGGTTTATATGGATGCTATTATCGTCACATGTAGTGATTCATGAGGCATCAAACATTCGGCTTCTCAGTTTTAGAAAGGATTTGGGTTCTCTTCGTTGCTTTCTTGGGATCAAGGTTGCACGATCAAATGATGAAATTTATCTCTCAGGGAAAGTATATGCTACCTGTAAATATCAGAGAGAAGTTGCTTGGTTGTTGTCTTAGTGAAACACCCATCGATCCAAATTTGTGCCTCTTAGCCTTCACCTCATATTCAATTCTACAACCCTGACCAATATCGTTGTATGGTTGAAAAACTCATCTCCTTGGCAGGGAATTGACCTGAAAAACTGACTAGCCTTTGCAGTTGTATCACTAAATTTATGCACGCACTGACTATCATTCATTGGGAGGCGACTCTTTGCTTATTACAGTACCTAAAGAAGTCTCTGGGCCAGGGAGTTTCATCCAGAGCGCTCCCCATCTTTACAAGGCTTCTCTGATGCCGACGTGTTCAGCTCTATTGATATTCGTCGTTCTACCACCATATATTGTTGTCTTTTAGGGTAGTAATCTTATATCGTAGAAGAGCAAGAAACAGTCTGTCGTTGCTCGTTCCGGTGCTGAGGCCGATTACCATGCCATTGCATACTTAGTGTCAAAGATTTTATGGTTGCGGTCTCTTCTATCTGATTTGGGATTTCTTGCCTTTTCGACTTTTCCATTGCATTGTGATAATCAGGCAACAATTCACATAAATGATAATCCGGTATTTCATGAGTGAACAAAGCATATTAAAGTTGGTTGTTACTTTGTATGTGATGAGGTTCACCAAGAAGGTAGTCTCCTTTTCTCATGTTCCCTCAAGTTCTCAATTAGCTGATACTTTTACAAAGCATTGTCACAAAAAATGTTCATCTTTTTTCTAGACAAGTTGGGCGGGGAGTCTTGCACAATTTACTTATTATAAATATACTATATGATTTTCTTTCCTTTTATTCTTCTGTTCTTTAGCTTCAAGTCTAGGACATTGTTTTCTTGTATTCTCCTTTTCTTTAGCCTCATGAATACAATACAACAACATTACATTTTTTCCAAAAAAAAAATAGTTTAATATATATCTCATTTTCTTGGATGTTATAGCAGTATTAGCTCCAAATTGGAAGCCATTTTCTAGACTATTCTAATTGTTAATAAATTAACACATTAAATAGAAGATATATCCAATTTACAACCCTAAAGTTTCCTTATAAGAAATCCTATTATCCTGTTTGGCTAACCAATTCATGCATAACATTTTTGTTCTCTTTTAACTGTATTGCTGTTCTTAATTAGCACTGTTCTTTAATGATGTCTGTTATCTATTTCAGGATACATGGAGTTCAAACAGGTTGATATATTGTGTGATTCTCAACCCGAGTCCCGCAGCCAGCTTTTTCTGAAAGTTTCTATGTCGGAGGATTGTTTACCAGGAAAGTTTTGGTGCACTCTCCAGGATGCCTGCATTCCAGTCATGGATTTAATAGATTGGAATCATAGCCATCCTGATGGTGTCCATGACATATCCAAAGGGCTTGGGATTGATGCTGCATGGAAATATTTTGTTACGGTGAGTTGCTTGGTTTTGAGTTTAATTTCATTTTTGTGTGTTATAATTGCTATCTTAATAGTTGTTCAAGTCTTAGTTTTTCTCGTTTCATAGTGCAGACTTTGAAGTCAGCAACTGCTGATACCGGGAGGAAGGTACTTGGAAAACACTTGCTTATGGTTTCAGATAGTCTCTCAGTTACTGGGGAGTTTCATGGGTTAAATGCCAGAGGATTGAAGCAGCAGAGGGGGCAGCTTTTGCTCTCATCCCCCTTTTCTCGGGCTTGTTTTTCAGTGAGTATATTTGAAATTTAACTGCATCTTAAGCTCTTATGTTATGTACTCATAATAGAAGTTTGCAGCAACCAGAGAATTGTTTCATTGATGCTGCAAAACAAGGGTCAACCGATCATCTTTATGGTGTGATTGATGCAGAGGCTTGGGGCAATGAAGCACCAGTTGGGACAGGTGGACCTTTTGAACTCATATATGATGGAAAGGTATGTCTACAGATTCCAGTGGACTTACTAAATGTTATTGTGTCTCAATGTCACGTAATTGTGCTGATAAAACCCAAATAATCTTATGCATAGCCTAAACCCAAATAATCTTATGCATAGCCTAATCCTTGACTAAGATTACTTTAATTAAGTAATTAATTAATTCAATTAAATAATTTGTCATCAAGATGCTGGAAATGTATTTTGTGGTCGCAAGATACCTCGTAAGTTGGAAAAACAAATCTACAGGACTTCTATAAGACCAACCATACTTTATGAATCAGAGTGTTAGGTAATTAAGAAACACCACATCCAAAAAGTTAGTGTAGCTGAAATGAGAATGCTAAGATGGATGTGTGGCAATACATTAAAAATGGTAGGATAAAAAAATGACTATCCGTGGGAAGTTTGATATGTCGCCAACTGAAGAGAAGAGAAGAGAAGAGAATAAAAAAATCGACTTAGGTGGTTTGGACATATGTAACACAGACCACTAGATACTCTTATAAGGAGAAGCGATAATATAGTAATTAATGGAGCCGCTAGGACCAAAGGTAGGCAATACATTAAAAATGGTAGGATAAAAAAATGACTGTATCCGTGGGAAGTTTGAGATGTCGCCAACTGAAGAGAAGAAAAAAATCGACTTAGGTGGTTTGGACATATGCAACACAGACCACTAGATACTCTTATAAGGAGAAGCAATAATATAGTAATTAATGGAGCCGCTAGGACCAAAGGTAGGCATCATGGTTTGAAGTGTTATATGTATATACAATCGGCCCTAGAAATTTGGGGTAAGGACTTTGTTGTTGTTGATGCTAGAAATATGACATAATTAATTTAATTGCTAATATTATATGTAAAAACTATTTTACAAATAAAACCTAGGATGCTTGAACTTGCATGAAGTCTCAAATAGTGTATGATTCGTCAAGCCAAATTGATGAGGCAACAAAACATGTATTGAACTATTCATTTTCATCTTTGTTTAAACTTTATTAGTCCTACAAACTTGGTAAAGGCTACTAGGAAGTTGAGTGACACCTAATATTATTTCACAACTAATGTAGACAATTTAGATAAATAACAACAACAATCCAAGAACCTGAATTTATCAGTACCAATATAACATGTTGGGAAACTCATAGACAACTATCTTCACACGGTTATTTAAATCTCCAACTAACAAAGTTTCTCATTTCTATTCACTATGGCCAGAGATATTTTAGACTTAATTCTTGGTGTAGAGACGAAAATCCTCTCTTCTTTACTTGGAGAGCAATAAATTCTTATTACTCATCCACATTTTCTTCATATATAAGTCATTATACCCAACAACTGACCTTTGATGCAACCATTCAAGGTGTAATATGACTATATTGTCAAGTATAATAGCGTAAGAAGTGTCAAGCTTAAGGAGGTTACGTTTTTATAAGTAGATTTCTTAATGATGTTACATTTTTGTAAGTCTAGATTTTCTATGGATGATTATTCATAGTAAGGATCTGTTAGGAACTGTTGTTCTGGGCTCTAGGTGAGGCGAGATGACAGGCCACCCGCCTCGCCTAGGCTGCCTTGGCGCCCGTCCAGAAATAAAAATACATTGATTATTTATGAATGCATATTATTGCCACACCATTACTTACCAAAACTTCTCTCATAATTCAATACCACCATTACTTACCAAAACTTTCCTCATAATTCAATACCACCATCCGTACCATATTCCAACCAGGTGCATATGCCAACCCATTTATTTTAAAAATTTTCCATTTTTTTCATGAATTATGTTACAATTCAAAATACTTCCATATTAGTAAACTTCCATTCTAATCAAAGTAATTAAATTCACCAATCCGTTCACATTTCAATATCATATCTCATTAGCTATTCAATATTTTCTTAGTTAGCCCCTCCTTAAATCAATGCACCGTTTAGCTCTTCTAAATTCGAATCATTTCCTTAAAACAACCAATAATAATACTAGTAATAATTATTCTATACAACTCAATAATTCAAAAAAAAAAAAAATCTATTTGAATCTTCAATTGCTATGTTAACGTCACCTATTCAAATCTTCATTCAATATTCTTCATTACCTCCTATTTTTGTATCAAGTCCATTCATTTTTGTATGAAGTCCAAAAAAACCTGACTTTCCTCTGCCTAGGCGCGCCTAGGACTTCCTTTGGTTGACCCTAGGTGCCCATCGCCTGACACCGTCTTTATTTTTCCAGGTCTAGGGTGACCCTCCCCCAACCTGCACGCCTAGGCCGTCTAGGCATCGCCTGTGACAACATAGGTTAGGAATCTATGTAGTGACTTGATTATTGAAATCATTATCTAACTTGCACATTTGGTATACATCAATTTTAGTAGTTTACAACTCATGTACATTATCTATTGTAGTGATAATCATACCAAATGTGACACTAAATCTATCCGGAATATGCAAATCCAATTGGACATTACTATGACTAAGAACCACTTTAGTGAATTGACTGAATATTTATGAACTAAACCATACAATATAATCATTTATTATACATAATTCACATAAGTTGGTCATATGGACATTATCATAAGAAATGTGCAAATATTAATTATAGTTATCAAAGGCGTGCCCGAGACGCACGAGGCTCCAGCCTCTGCTCCTCGGAGCATGTGGGGGCGAGGCACCCTTCATGGGGCACAGTGAGCCTCGAACCCACTAAGGCACACCTTATGCATATGTTGCTTTATGTATCCTTTTATATGTTTTTTATTAACTAAAATATATATATATATATATATATATATATATATATATATATATATATATGGTGTAACCTTCATTAAATTAGGCTAATTAGGAAGTCAATTTCAATTTGGATTCCTCTTCATAAGAAGAGAAATCCAAATTGAATTGGTTTAAGGGCAAAATGGTAACTTTACTATAAAAATATCTAACCCCCTCATTTTCCTATATAAACACCACCCCACCCTCTTTCACTTTCCATCCCTCATCTCCCTCAACCCTATATTAGCAAGGTAACCCTTGTTCCTCTTCATTTGTTTTATAACTCTAACTAGGATAAGTGTGTGTATATATATATGTGTGTGTGTGTTTTCAAGGAAAAGGGAAGAAGCAGGAGCAGCAACAGTGCAGTAGCAGCAGTGCAGTCGCTGCAGCAGCAGCAGCAGCAGCAGCGCGCAACAGTAGTAGCACCTGCAGCAGCTGCAGCGAGCAGCAGTGGCAGATGCAGTAGTAGCAGCGTACAGCTGCAATGAGCAGCAGCAGTAGCAGATGCAGCAACAGCTGCAGCAGCAAGCAGCACGCAGCAACGTGCAGCAGCAACACATATTATATATATGTATATATATGTATCTATGTATATTATATATATGTATATATATACTATATATATTATCTATATATGTATCTATGTATACTATATATATCTATATATATATATACTATATATATTATCTATATATGTATCTATGTATACTATATGCTATCTATCTATGTATACTATATATATCTATGTATATATACTATATCTATATATGTATCTATGTATACTATATACTATCTATCTATGTATCTATATATAATATATTATCTATATATGTATCTATGTATACTATATATACTATATATATCTATGTATATATATACTATATATATTATCTATATATGTATCTATGTATACTATATACTATCTATCTATGTATATTATATATATCTATGTATCTATATATAATATATTTTATATATATATATATATATATATATATGTAATCTATATATATCATATACATATTATATCTATATATATCTATATATATCATATACATATATATGTATCTATATATGTATACTATATATTATCTATATATCTATGTATATATGCATATTATATATGTATATATATATGTAATTTTTATATATGTATATGATAGATATATAGATATATATAATCATATTATATCTATATATATATATCTATATATATATCATATACATATTATATCTATATATATGTATCTATATATGTATCTATATACGTATACTATATATATATATATATATATCTATGTATCTATATATATATACGTATACTATATATGTATCTATATATGTATACTATATTGTATCTATATACGTATCTATATATATCTTATATATATGTGTATCTATGTATTTATATATGTATCTACATATATGTGTATCTATATATATTTTTACTATATATGTATGTATCTATACATATGTATCTATAAATATATCTTATATATACATTATTTTTATACTAAATTTTTATATAGATATTTGTCCCATCTATAAACCAGAAATAGCATAAAATTAACCTATAAATCTAGTGGGTTAAATCTACTTAATTATATTTTCACCAATTAATGTGAATTATTCATGATATAGGTTATCTGGACCCCGTCACACTGACTTGTTTCACCCGCTTTGGACCCCAGGCGAGTACAGTCTTTGATGGTTTTCTTACTGATAATTTCTATAACACATGTAGTATTGTTGTATTTGATTCCTGACACAAAGAAACACGGACTAGTATATCTTATGTTTTTAGACTTTGATCTTGTACAATACCTGATATTCGTGTGATTCTTGTATGCTAGTCGGGGCGGAAAAATGCTAGTTTATATGTGATCATACCCTAATCCTGTGCAAATATAATTCCTGTGCAAAGGCTAACCATACACTTCACGTATGATTAACCGGCTCCCATTGTGCAATCCTAAGCCGATCACATAATCAAACTAGTATTTCAAAACACTTAGTGACTATAGAATTCCTTGTTGATATATGACATTCTCTGTTTAATCATTTTTCCTGTTCATTTCTTACTATGCCTTGATGTCAGTTTATTTATCCATCATGTACTACTTTTCTATTATTGTTTTATAGTCCTTATCATGTATTGAAACTGCTATTAGAATTTTACTCGTTCAATCCTGATTGGATAATATTTCAGGTAGCACTTAGAATGACCTGTGTCTCATCTATTATGGATTTTTGGGAAATAGCTTCGAGCCTGATTTTACCTCCTGGAGGATCGAGGAAGGCCGCAAGTAGGAGACCCAGTTATGACAATAGTTAAAGTTTGCGGACTTACTATAGTTGTATGAATTATGAATACAAGATTTTGTACTGTAACCTTTATACACATATATATATATATATATATATATATATATATATATACAATATGTTTTCACCTACCTTATTTTGTGATTGGGTATAATATCTGATTCCTTTATATTATGAAGTGTTAGTTATACAGTACTAGTTCCAGACAGCGTTTTACCGCCGACACTGCGGCGTAGGCTGGGCGTACCCACGCACTCGTACCCAAGCACCCGGGTGCGGGTCATGACATATGGTAAACGAGATATAAGCCATAGGCTCATATTCCTACATGAGCTAATGCACATGTGGACCAATATGAATGGAGTGTACTAGTGCACATGGGTGCACATGGGAAGTAGGAATCCATTCCTATTGGTCCACATGTGTATGACTAATGTAGGAATATGAGCCTATGGCTCATATCCCATTTACCATATATATATATATATATATATATATATATATATATATATTGCCCTAAACTCTCATAAGTGTCATGCTTGGTAGATCAAAAGGGGAAAGCTCGCATGATCTATAGTCATGCCCAATAACAACTTTAGCATATCTACATTTATTACATATAGTCATATATGATTATAAATATTATCAATTTTTTTTTATAAATATGCATCATCTTACAAGGCTCACGCCTCGGTCTTTTACACCCTTTATGCAGGGATGCGCCTTGTGCCTTTAGTGACTTTGATGTTAATGCATCATTATGATAATAAAAACCTTCATTATTTAAATCATATTTAAATCCAACAAGATATAGATCAATTTTGCAATTAACATAAAAACTCATTTGGTAAATGAATTGCCTTGAGGGCATATTGTCAAGATACGATATGAGAGTACATATCGGTATCGGCCGATACCATGAACATTGTTACAAACTCCTCCAAGCTCCCAGATCAAGAATCAAGTTGTTGTGCACGTCCAGCCCAAAGTGGGCCCGAAAATCAACAGCCCAAACCAGGCCCGCAAATAATGAAGCCTGAACAAAGCTCAAAAAGGAATCCTACTTTGAGCTATGTATAAGGCATCAGAACTAGCCTATTCCGTTCTGGAATAGGACGTGGATAGGTGGATGTGTAGTAGGTCGCTTTATTAAGCAATAGTAGTTATGGATATATCAGACTTTTGATAGGATTTGTTGTCCTATTAAGAGAAGCATTAGTTCCTATTCAGATTGGAAAAATGGTATATATATATTATTAAGCAATAGTAGTTATGGATATATATTATATCAGACTTTTGATAGGATTTGTTGTCCTATTAAGAGAAGCATTAGTTCCTATTCAGATTGGAAAAATGGTATATATATATATATGTGTGTGTGTGTGTGTGTGTGTGTGTGTGTGTGTGTGTGTCGCCTCGCACCTCTATAGGCAAGGTGCCTTTCTCCAAGCGTGCCTCACAATAAGACACCAACAAGTATAAGGCTCATCTCGGCACGCTTTCTGTATTTGCTCTTTATTTTGGCTCTATGGGCTCACCTGGCATAAAATGATAGTGATGAGAGTATTGGTGGTGATGGTGATTTGATTTGATGATGATTGTTCTATTTGTTCTGTTTTTATTTTACAGCTTGTGTTTCTTTCATTTTGTTACTTATTGTTAGAGAACACAAATTCTTGTTAGTTTTATTGACTGCTACTCTGCTAGTTCACTTGGTTATGTTTTAACATATTTTTTGTTTTAATATGTTATTTGATATTATTTCTTACGTTACTAATTTATTTATTCATTAATTTATGTATATTTTTATTTTTATGCCTCGCTTCGCTTGGACGCCTTAAGTGTGCCTTGCGTCTTGCGCGGTGTGTAGCCTTTGCACTTTTGCGTGCACCTCGCGCCTTTGACTACCTTGATATATATAAACTTCTATAAATTATAGCCTTGGGACCATGAAAAAATCTATTAATTTTGCGAATATTAAATTATTGATTAATTAATAACTTATTAATTTATCAAGGTATTCTTTATCTTTTTAAATATTATACATTGTATTTAGTTTCTCGTTCTACGAAGTAACAATTCTATGTATTTGTTTAACCAAGTAAAATTTATAAATCTACTTATTTTTTCAAAATATATTGTACATTGTTCAATGTACCATATTATTTGAACTTTTAACTATGTAAAAGTCTACATAGTGTTCCGTTTTACGAACTAACAATTCTATGTATTTGTACATATATGAATTATTATGTTATATATTACATGGGACCTATATGAATTTTTTATAATGTATAATCTTGTAAATTTAGCAAATTATTAAATTAGCACATCATCTCCAAGTCGGGACCGACAAAAAATATTATTTAACCGTGGTTATTAAATTATCGAGGTTATATATATATATATATATATATATATATATATATATATATATAACCTCGATAATTTATTAAATTAGCACATCATCTCCAAGTCGGGATATCCTACTTGTTATATATATTATTTAACAAGTATAGCTAAATTTGGGAGCATCAACTAAGCGAGTTCGGTAACGACAATTCCTCGGAGCTCGGTGCTCGGTCTACAACAGGATAGAGAGACAAAGAAGAAGGCGTCGGCAACGGTCGTTGATTTGGCATGCCTTTTGGGCCGTTGATTCGGCATGTCCTTTGGGTCTCGGTGAGTGCTTTATTGTATTTATTGTGAGGGTAAGTGTTGTGAGCTTTGTTTTTGCTCTTTGATCTATAGGGTTGTAGGGATATCTGTAGGGTTGTAGGGATATATCGGATCCTTGGATAATGGATTCAAGAGAACTGCAATTTCATATTATAGGTGGATTGTGCATCGTAGTCAGCAGGTTCCAAGGCTTATTGTTCATATTTATTTTCATATACACTCATTAAATCAATCCTTATATTGTACGATTTATCTATTTCTAGTTTCTGTTTTTCATTCATGATCACTTTGATTGTATGATATATTTTAGGGTTTGACGAAGTAACTTTGACTCCATTGTTGCATCATCTACCAATAATGTCAATATTAGTGATTAACTTAGTATAATATTTGGTGCAAATGTATTGTCGTCTTCACTAATCATGCTATCTTGGAGCCGTGGCATTATGTCCTGCATCAGCCACCCTTTTACCTTCATTGCTCATTAGCACACCAAAGAAATAATGGTAACATATGGATGCTCAATAATAGTGGTACAAGCTATGGTACCCTTTAAGAAATATGCTTCACAGTTTTGTTAGCATTTTTTGACCAAAATGCAGTTTTGTTAGCTTAAGTTGCATTATCAATAAGTTACGCAATGTCAGCAGTTTACTTTCAGTCTTTAACCTGTGAGGCTTCCATCTTTCTAAGTCTTTCTTCTTATGGTTGTGCCGAATGTTTGGTATTCTTAACCACACGAAAGTGCGCTAAAGCATGAAATTAATATTGTTCTTTTTCATTTACATGTCATATCTTTATATTGACCTGATCTTTCCTAATCAGTTATATTTTTCTCCAGGTGCATAATTTGAAAGAGACTGAGAGTGTTTATGAATCTTTGCTTAGCATGAAATATGATAAATCTGCGGCAGATCACATTGAAATATGCCGACCGCCTGGTCAAGGCACTGCTAACAAATCGAAAGGACAGAATCTAGTCAAATCTCATTCTGGTATAAAAAGAATGAACGAGTATGGCTGCAGTTTCATGGAACAAACAAATACAGGATTCAATTCAAAGTCCTTGTCTCATGGAGTTCCTTCTTGGTCTGATATTGTTGTTATAGCTTCTTCCTTGCGAGCAATATTGCACCAGTAAGTAGCATCATTATATGCCCTGTTTTTATTTTCTCGTTCAATTACTGCAGATTTCACCTTTTATCTCATGATTAGTGAACAAGCAATTTTGTCGTATTGTATGATACTAATGAGAGATTTTTGCATGAAACATTGTCCTGGTGTATGATTCAATGGTCATCTTGTTGCATAAAACTAAATAAAAATAAATGTGCTTTCTTCTTGGAATATTAATGATAATGATACTAATATTATGAGGACACGAAGAATTGTTTCCATTGATGATGTTAGCACCATGGTCTCCCAGTCTAGTACTTACGGTGTTCGGTTGTAGATTTGATGATCACTTAGTTAAACCTTCATATCATCATAAAACATATTCCATTCTAGGCTTTCTGTTCTGATCATCTAATCTCCCTTATAAAATTAAGTCTCCATCAGATGTGCTTTACCTCTATGGAAGTTCTGTAAGATGAATTTTGCAACAGTGTGCCTTTTGTGTAAGTTCAACAAAATATCATCTAGATTTTGGCAAATCCAAAAAATATCTCGTAGGACGGGCTTAAGCCTCAGTGAGAATAGTCTACCATCTAAGCACTGTGTAGACAGCAAAACATCCACTTCCACCCTAACCTCCCAACCAGATAAGACAAGCTTTTTCATTTGACATTTTTTTTCCTTTTCATAAAGCAGTGAAAGACTTGCACCATTATCACTTGTATCTACCTTCTTTTCCATCTCTCTGTAGATCTTATTCTGTGAGAATAATTTTTCTTTTCATTATTCGACTTCGGGAAACTACCATGTTAAATTTGGAGTGATGGGACCGGTTCTTGTTTATGGGGAGAACTTTTTCTTTTTAAAATAGAAAGCAAATTACTACAAGATTATCGGCCACTTTTACCTCTATTTACCATTTCGAACCTTATACAAAATCCCATACCATCTCCTTTTACCTATAACCGTACTTGAAGCACCTAAAGGACAATCCGTTGTCTTTCTTGCCAGTAATGGAATCAATCGTCCTATCGTCACAAAATAAGAGCTCTGGTTTTCCCATTCACAAGAACTTGATTCTATGCCCAAACATCAAATGCCAACATATATAGTCACCTTCATAGGTAGGGGTGCAAATGGGGCGGGTTGCGTCGGGCTTGAGCTCAACCCGAGCCCAACCCAATGAATCATAAGTCTAGTCCGAGCCCAAGCCCGACTCGACCTCATGTTCAACATATGTAGCCTATACGGGTTGGGCTTGGGTTGGGCCGGGTCCATCGAGTTTATCGGGCTCTAATATGATGTTTGAAATAATTTTAAATAAGAGTAATATTAAACACATAATCAAATAGCAATCAAGTCTCAATCATTACAAAATACAAACTGAAATGGGATTTAGGATAAAGAGTTGAAGAGTTTGGGTGAAGAAATTTAGGGTTTAAACTTTTTATTTAAGAAGTATGAAACAATATATATATATATATATATATATATATATATATATATATATGTCGGGTTTCAGATTCTTTGGGTAACCCGACACATGAACCTGAGCCCAACCCGATTTTTGATCGAGTTCAAATATTTTAACCCGAACCTGAGCCCGAACTCGAGTATTTTCAGCTCCAACCCATCCCATTAACGGGTTTACCAGATCAAGCTCGGGTTTAGCCCGTCAGAGTTGCATCCCTATTAATAGGTACTCAAGATATTGTGTCTGGAGAGGTAAAGTTCTTTTGATTTGGGGATGTGCAAATCCTTTTCACTCTTTGGCTCAATATGTTGCACTGATGAATGTAATTCCCTATTATCAATTTGTATCATCTAACCTCTTTGTCTAAACTATATAGTCTACGGGAACTTGGAGGATGCTCCTGGTTGCATGAGCTTAAAGTAGATATCTGAAATGTAGGTCTACTTGCTTGCCAACTAGCTATCTTATGGTATAACTTGCTCATTCCCATAGCTATCTTAGCGAGGAATTTGACACCTGTAGAGGGTTGACATCAGTTGACAGTCGGTCATAAAACCTTTGTCAAATCCTTTTTGGAGTTTCTTATGCTCCATAGGCATTTCTATTGGACTTGTATGATTATGATGTTCTTTTGATCGCACAATCATCCTTTCTTCAGCATGTAGGTGTATATCTTTAGCATACAGAATTCCCTTATTTGTTTATGCCATTTTCATTAGTATAGTCATTATTTATGATATCAGTTTGGAACTTGTGTGAAATTTATAACTGCCAGATGCTAATTTTATTCTTGATATACCACTAGCCTTTATAGCTCACCTACCTCGTTTAACAGTTGGATGTTAATAAATGCACCCACTGTACTAAAATAACAGACCATAGTTAGATGGTACACCAAACACCCACAGTACCACATTCCGGTACGAGCATACCAGTATTTGGTACACTTATAATTTGGATCGTTGTGGTACGCGATCTAGATCGCCAAATTTCGTGATTCAAATTCCAATGTTTTACTTGTCACTTCCCATGATTTTTTTTTTTGTGTTGTTTGAACTTGAAGTTGAGTTTTTTTAGAGCATCTCCAACCCTATTGTGACTTTGGAAAAATGTTGTCCTTTTTTCAAAAGGAGTCTAAGAGCATCTCCGATCCTATTGTGCCACATAGGAATCACAACACAAAACACGTTACAAGACAATAGGGTTGGAGATGCTCTTATGGGGTAGGAAGTGGAACAGTTGCAGCCATGATTCCAAACTTCAAATTTGAATTTTAACAGTTAGATGTTAATAAATGCCTGACTCGTGTACTTTTTCTATGTTCATTATGAATCTGCATTAAGTTAGTTGTTGGACCATTAATGATGCATTCTTAAACATCAAAACAAACAACAAACTAAAGGGAAAGCCATAGGGAATAGCTGATTGAATTATTTAGTTTATGATTTTGGAGGAATGTTTGTGAGTATTGATATTTTATTCTGTTTTGTGACTAATCGCATGTTCCGGTTGTACCAGTTTGGGGAAATGCTTCTTTCCAGTTGTTACGTGACAATGAAAAATCATTTTTTTTTCTATCTTATTGAATGAAATTGAGTTATGAGCTTTGAATTTAGCATGTTTTATGTAAGTCAAGTTATATTTTAAATAAAATGTAACACCGACCCCACTAGTACTCATAGTTTGAAGTATCGGCCGATACCGATCCGATACGGCCGATACCGATACAGTTTGGCATGTCCCGATCCGATACCGACCGATACCCGATACTGACCGATACCGACATTAGAGATCTCTTTTTCGGTCAATTCGGCAAAGAAAATTGAATTAAAAAAGACCAATTAGCAAGGGCGTAAAAGCATAGTAAGGTTGTAAAAGCATATAAATGAGGAAAACTTATCTATCGCATATAAATCAATCGAGAATGGTGACTACTATTTCATTCAATTTCAAAAATACTAAGAAACAACACTAAAAATACTTTAAATTATGCATAAATGTATAAAATATATTTTCTAAATGTTAATAATTTACTAATAGTTGTTTGCTTTCCGATACAAAAAAATCCGATACTCCGATCCGAAACCGTCGATACTACCGATACCGCCGATCCCGATGCTCATTGGAATGGTCCGATACCGATTCCGATACCGATACTTTGAACCTTGCTAGTACTTTAATGCGTACCGTAAACCGAATTAGTGAACCAACTAAGCCTACACCCATGTACCAAAAATAAGTACAAGTGGCATACCCATTCCCATACCATGACTCATGATCCAGGACGCACCACATTCCAGGTAACTATGAATCTGACCTCTATTTCACTGAGATTGGAGGCTCGAGATTACCCGGTTGTAGAGAAAAAACAAAACCGGTGTTCGTTTTCTTTGCTGTTTGGTTTGCATGGATGGAGCCGTATTGATAGTATTGCATCACAACTCTAGTTCTTGTGGACCCGTATATGCTTCTCATATTTTTCCTTTCTTTTCCTTATCATCATAAAACTTTAGAATTTGAACTCCACATGGAATCTCAATTTTACTTGTCTCCGCCTCTTTCCAAAGAAACTTCTTTTCCGTCAAAACCCTAAGTCATTTTTTCCATAATCACCCATCTGAAATCCCAAATCTTCTGGATTCCTAAACAATAAGAATCATTCAAATGAAATCAAGAAGAACCAATGTCTATCTTGGATTGAGAGAAACTTCTTCATTTCATAGCATATTGGCTATTAGAAGGTTGAAACAACTACATTATGAATAGAAATAGAGGCATCTTCCTTCAATGGAAGATTCACAATTCCTAGGGATAATGTGTATTGGGTTCTACATATTTAGATATATCAGAAGCCGATGAGTATTGCTTTCACAAGCTTTCCAGATGGGGTCTTCTTTATATCGATGGGCCACTGAGTGGGTCTACATCACCATAATAAACAAGGAGCCTAGAAAGGATAATACTTGTAGATCAAAACCTATCCACACTTTTAAGGATCCCCTTCGATTAGATTGGAGGGCTCATCTTTTCGTCTCCATTGTCTTTTATATATGAATGACATCTTTATTCTTGTGTACTTAAGAATTATGTATCGAATTCGTAGAAAGGATTTCAAGTTTGATATTAGTTTTTGATCAATCATCCACCATTTAATGACACCACTTCCTTCCATTTACTGACATCAAAATTCCTGTCAGGAATGGTTAATATGCTGCAAACTTTCTTTTCCATATGGGAATGCCCCACCTCTTTGGCCTATGTTTAGACTCTTTATAGTTAGAGAACTTGGAGGATGCTCATTGGTTTCTTAAGCTTAAACTGCATAGCCAAAAGGTAGATCTACTACCTGCCCACTGGCAATCTAGCTTTTATGTCATGGTCCTTTCATGCTCATAGTAATCTCCACTAGGAACTTGACAGGAATATAAAGGGTTGACGTTTGGTCGACGAGTGGTCATAGAAACTGTATATTATAATATGGAGCTTTCTTAAGCTTCATAGCCAATCCCGTTCTAATGGAAGACGACTTGGAATGCCCCACCTCTTTGGCCTAATGTGTCATGATGATGAATAAAATTCCCAATAGCAAAGTGCATCATCTTACCTCTTTGTTTAGACTCTTTATAGTGAGAGAACTTGGAGGATGCTCATTGGTTTCTTAAGCTTAAATCGCATAGCCAAAAGATATATCTACTACCTGCCCACTGGCAATCTAGCTTTTATGTCATGGTCCTTTCATGCTCATAGTAATCTCCACTAGGAACTTGACAGGAATATAAAGGGTTGACGTTTGGTCGACGAGTGGTCATAGAAACTATATATTATATTATGGAGCTTTCTTAAGATTCATAGCCAATCCTGTTATAATGGAAGAAGACTTGGATGATGATGATGAATCTTTCTTTTCCATGCCATCAGCACGCTAATTTTTGTTATAAATATGGTTCTCTGAAGCAAATTATCCTAAACTGCAGCCTTCTTTTTCATTCTCATTATTGTAGCTCAAAAGGACATGAAAGTTTAATGTGGTGAAGTACTACACGATTTGAAATATAATTAAATTTGTAATATGCTTCTTAGGACTCAATTAGCCAAAAAAGGGCTAATGGCTGGAGAAATTTCTCACACTATTTTCACTTGGAAATATGGTGCTCTAAAGAAAATTATCATGAATGCACTCTTCATATTTTTGCTCATTGTAATAGTTTAAACTTTAAACACACATGAATATTTAATGTGAAGAGCCTTATGTTTTGAAATATAAATCAAATTTGCAGCGGTTTGTCTCTATCCTCTCACCACTACCGATTTGGTCTATTGGTAAGACCTTAGTCCCCGCAGTGCTTACTCCGGAACTGTCACAGGGATTTTCCACATGCTAGATTATCTCAGCATTAACTTTTACTAAATTATTATTTACTTTAATCTTACAAACAGGATGAAGATTCTGCAGTGATGTACTTCCCGACAACTTGATCAAGTGTCAATTGGAGAATTATTATTAGTTTTTAACATTATTCATTATTTTGTGTCGTACAGATATTTATCCTACTCTAAAACGTGAGCTGGGAGTGAAACATGAACTTTTGTCATTTTTTTCATTCTCTCTAACAAGTAATTGCTTATGTTTCTTTATCTTTCAGATAATATCACGTCTCGTTATAAGCATTTTGATCTTTACACCTCTAGAAAGGCAGAATTACTCATGAAGAAGTCTCGTTTTATAGGTACCCAATGGATGGTAATCTTAATGAAGCAGACAAGTCAATTGTACTGAAGGCTTTGATGTATCATCCAAAAAAAGATGCTAAGATAGGAGTAGGAGTTCAAGAAATAAAGGTAAAGCAAAAGATAGTCCGTTGCATAGCTTTTTAGAGAACTTGTATATCTAGCTATTTTTTCTACTTCAATTTACATTACTTCAATAGAAATGGGAATATAGTTTGCTGGTACTTACTGGAAATGTTGTTAGGAAATATCAATCTGAAAAGTAATATTCATGAGAGATTTTTTATAGAAACAATTGACAAATGGATTATAATATTTCTTTTATAATATTTCTTCTTTAGATGTCTAAATTTTATATGTTTGGGACTACTTAGCCGTTTTGAAAATCAATTGTGTGCGAGAGAGCACATATAAGAACCAAACAAGTTGTGGCATGGGAAACAGTTGGACTGAGAAAATAAGAATTCAGTGTCACATTGTTATGTGCATAATTTCACAATGAGTCGTGTACTGTATCTCCATCAAATTTTTTGCTTCCCTCAGAAGGCCAACTTCTAGAACCAGATACTTACATAATAGGTCGGTCTGTTTAGCAGCCAATGCAGCAATTCATAATCATTGTCTGCTTCAATTGTGGATATAAGGGTAAAGAGACCTCAATCGTGGTAAGACAGCAGTGAGAGACAAAAGTTTGGACTCAAAACATGCTGCTAGGCTGTTAGTGGTCATAAAGCGAAAGCTGCGATGGAGAAGTGGAGATTGACACCAGAAATAATAACTCGAACTTATCCTGGATGAGAAGGACGATAGCTCAACTACCCTAGTTTCTGCAATGGAAAGTTAGTCTATATGGTGTCCTATAATTAGCATTGAATTTAAAGTGATTCGATTCATCAATAGGCATTCTCTTCTCCCATAGCTTTTAACTCGATGATCATCCTGGGTAGTATTTTGGTTAGTAGACAACTTGTTGGGACCTGGATGCCAATTGACAGAGTGCAAAAGGAGAATCATGGCTGTTAATTCTACTACAATGAGAAAGTTTTGGCATATCTTGCTGTTGGTGGATCCTCTGGTACATATGCACATGGGTTGGGCAAACATGCTTCATGTACCACTAGTTGTAGCTCAAGTAGACAGATGTATCGAGAGTACAAGACAATAAAAAGCCTGTGGTTGGATTGCACCCCAAGAATATGCTTGCCAAAGATGTGGATCCAACTTACTTCAAGCAATGGAAGTCAGGCAGACAGATACGTTGAAATGCATATCACATAGTAGTCGAGGGTTGTTAAAATAGTTCCGAAGGTTATTTGATGATGAAGCTGAGATGAGGGAGGAGGTTTAAAAGAAAAGTGATTGTTTGCAATGCCTCACCAAAGAGAGGAGTTGACACATGGGAGAAGCCTTTAGGCATCATAGGTGAGTGTAATGAAATCAATTCATTACAGGTTAATAAAATGGTAGGAGCATAGCCAGTCATGTGTTAACATTACTTGCATGGATAGTGTGACCTTAAAGGCAAAAATGACTTAGCTGTTGTGAGGCAGCGATCTGACCACTCTGAAAGCGGCTCATTCACTTCTTCTAACCCCTAGCTGGGAACTGACCACGTTGCCAGTAGTGGCACCACTATTGCAGACGCTGATCACTGGGTTGTGCAGCCCAAAACATATAAGAACTAGTGAAGGGACCACTCATCGTAGTGGTGTAGTATAGCATACTATCTTGCATAGACATTAATACGACTTGACATTTAAGTGCACTAAGATAGGTAAGAAACTCTGTGGCATGTAGAAGAACAAGGTCTTTGACTCTTCCTCCCAGTCTTATGATACTTCAACCAACCTTCAGTATTTTGCTTCTCCAGAGTGTTGCAAACTTTGTTACTTTATCAAACTTAAAAAGGACTTCTTTAAGTTCGTAGTACCAGCCATCTTTGATTTACATCTTTGATGCTTGTGCTTTCTGCATTCCTATACAAGACCAAGCAGATTCCACCGTTTTCTCTGCAGTTGTCATTTGCTGATACTATAATCATAAGAATCTTTGCTATAACCAAACCGATTGAAGGCACTAGGCGGTCAAAAGATTTATATGACTGTTTGACTGAAATACAAACATTACCACCTGATCAATAATTATAGATCCTGAAAATTTGAATTGACGCCTTGTTTTAAAAAATCACTAACAAGCTAGTACAAAGTAATAAGGACATGATATATTAGAGATCAAATCATTATCAGTAACTGTTTTCAACCCCTCATCCCTCACCCAAGTTACCAAGACTATACAATTGGAGAAGAAAAAGGAAAAGGGAGGGAGAGCATACATTTAGGGATTGTTCTAGTGAGGGTGTCATTTTCATGCTGCCTAACCTACCAAAAGACCATACAAGCAACTATCGACTAGCAATTGGGCGTGGACCAAATTCTTTATTAATTTCATGTATTTATCATCAGTGTCCATCAAATTGATCAATGAGTATGCTGGTTTCTTTTTTCATCTGTAGTTGAGAATAAAGCCCAGTAGTGTTATTTCTGCACCAGAATATAGCTAAGAGGCAAACATTGAAGGATGAATTGCTATTGAGGTTTATTTTCCTTATGCCGGTACTCCACAGAAGCCATGTTTTCCGGCCTGTCTTAATCACATGATCCCATTTAGAGATAGAAATGGCGAGTTACCAAATGTGCACAAGGCAGATAGTCCACCTTGATGGCATTCTGAGAGATCCTAATGTATTAATTCTTGACGCAGAAGTAGCTTTCTGTGCATTTATCTTCAATTTTTTGATAAAGGCCAAAAAAATCTACAATTTTCCATCAAAGCTGAGAGAATTGAGAATTTAATCAAGCTGGACCTTTAAATCTCATAAGAATGAGAAAGCCTGCAATTTTCATCTTTACACTCTTTACTAATGCTAAATATTTTTCTTCTTACAGATTGGACGTAGCCTGCGGCACCAAGAATCCAGATGTTTCCTCTTAATAAGGAAGGATGACACAACAGAAGATTTCTCATACCGCAAGTGTGTCCTTGGTGCTGCAAGCCTTGTATCGCCCAAGTTTAGATTGAAAGCTGAGAGAGAATTATTCCACAACAAGAGCAACAACAATCCCAAATGAAGACAGAACTGTTCTGAAAATTATAGTTTCCTAGAAAATTAGGTTTAAGTAATGTTGTGCAAGTTGAACATCTATTTGTGACTGTGTCAATGTGATCCCTCAGAAAGCTGTGATCCCTCAGAAAGCTGTAGAGGGAAGGAAGATGATTTTTAGCAAGAAAGTTCAACGCTTTCATCAGCATGGCTGGACCTATCCTTGCTGCTTTCAGAGAGCCTGAGCAGGAGTTGCTCATCAGCATGGCTGGACTTATCCTTACTGCTTTCAGAGAGCCTGAGCAAGAGTTGTAAAGTGTAACTTGTATTGTACTGTCAGCTTCTCTATACCTAGAAATATGTTAAGGTCTTCATAACCAACCCAAACTTGGCCATCACATACCATCACCCCAAAATTTTGTACACCTTCAGTATGAATATGCCAATTTTGGTTCAGACAAGCTGAGTTAAAGAACTGAAATGTAATGAAAATTGCTTATATAAAGATGTGTCCTGGACTCTTACTGCCAACTCTCCCTTTTCACTTTTGTATTTCTGTTCACAGTATATATATATATATATTTTAATCTACCTTTATTGCGAAAGATCGGGATCCTATCACCAACAGACCCAAAGCTGGCCAATAGATCTGCTTTTGTGTAAATCACATCCAGTCACACAACCATTGTGTGAAGGTCTGATGGATCAGGCTATCAACATACATTTTCTTTAGAGTCATTTGGGTAGCACATGGGCCCATAATCGGATAACACTGAGGCTTACGATCTCGTAGTTTACTCTGAAACTACGGTAGCCAAATGTCTGTTCCATATGCGTACTAATTGTCTTTTTCGTCCGATGCCAATATAAAAGTTGTGAATACGACGTGGACATCTCGTAATATAACGTAAGTCATTAAAGAACTATACAACTATGCTAAATACCGTCATACGTGTTACTCGTACCGATGATCGGTCATGTGTGTAATTTCGTGTCCTAACATGAATTCACTCTGTGACGTAAAATAATACGTGACAAGGCTTATGAGTCATAATGATAACTTCACAACATTAGGTGTGTCCACTAGACAATATGTCAAACATAAGTCCTAACGTTAACATCTTCGTTGACTGCACCTGAGTCATTCTCGGACTAGCACAGCTATATAATAATTAAAGCAATAAACATGCAATCTATAATAACTGAATTTAAACAGTGCAACAAGGTAAGGTATACTTGCCTGGAACTCCAATGTGAACAAGTAAAGCTCCGGAATATGCAGTCAAGGTAGAACCGTCCTGGGTGCCTATGAATATAATAACAATATATATCAATCACTACATTACACTACGCTAAGCATGCAAAAGAGTACAACATACGCAACATCATGAGTCACGTAGAGTCTAAAAACGTTATAACTAAGTAGGTTGGCTAAGGTTGACTAGTCAAAGACCAAGAAAGTATGCAAACACTAAGTCACATAACATCTACAAGTCATCTAAATGTGTAATTTCTCATTTGACATAATCACGGCCACAACTAGGGTTCTTGTAAGTGCTAAGTTGCACCCCAAACACATAGGTACTAGTGTTATCCTCTAGGCCTCCATTGCACAAATATATAAAACGTTTTCTAATATTTGTGCACAACAAATCAAAGTTGCTAACTACACTACTTTAACAATTGTCTACACTCAGAAAACTCATGTAACACTAAACATGAATACTTATTAATAGGTTAGGAGTCTCTTTAAACGCATCACAACATACATTTAAACCATCACCATACCCTAATTTTTATGCACTTGCACACAAAGTAACAAGTGCACACCACCATA
This sequence comes from Iris macrosiphon, assembly GCA_036927795.1. Lineage (NCBI taxonomy): Eukaryota > Viridiplantae > Streptophyta > Magnoliopsida > Asparagales > Iridaceae > Iris > Iris macrosiphon. Next base: position 69,297,042 of record JAYESA010000006.1, on the reverse strand, counting down.
TGACACTATTACATCTACTCTAGCATGGTAAACTAGCATGACAACATTGCAAACTCTCATTCTACACATGCTCTTTATATATATTAACAATGATCAAATCTAAATATGACAATAACCTCTCTATCATATCATTAAGCACAAACATCACTTATATAAAACCCTAGATAATCACCTCCTCATGTAGCTTTATACTAACAATTAACCTCGCAACAAAATACACCACTTAAACTAACATTAAGATCACAATACATATTCTGAAATAATTAAATTAAAGGAGTTATTAGGAGTGTTGACACGTGTTTTAAAGGGGTTAGATATGTCATGTGTCATAAGCAATGGTGCATATATATACTCATCATTCCTCTAAAAAGTGAACACACATGTGGATCATAATAAAGGGGTGAAGAACAAGAAGATGAGTTCATGATTACACTAAGAAGAACAAGAAGAGGAAGAAGAGGATTGAAGTATACCTCAAGAATAAAGCAAGGGAGAGTAACTTGGAGGGTGCTCGGCTAAGGGGAGGGGTATCTTGGTCGGATATGGAGGAGATCTTGCTCGTGGAGAGGATGAATAAGAAGAACAGCAGCAGCAGCAATAGAATAAGCAACACCAGCAGAAGAAGCACTTATCAGCAGCAGAAGAAGCATAAGCAGCAGCAGAAACAAGAGGCAGCAGTATTAGCACTGCTAGGGGGGTGTGATGGTGGTGGTGGTCATAGTTTATGGTGGTGATGGTGGTGAAGCTGCTGGTGGTCGTGGTTGATGGTGGGGAAGTTGGTGGCTGTCGTGGTGGAGTAGGGAGATCAGTTGGGTAGAGGTGGTGATGGTGATGGTCGTGGAGATGATGGTGGTGGTGGTGGCTGTTGTCAGTGGTGGTGGTGGTAGCTATGGTCGTGAGGGTGGTCAGAGAGAAAAATGAGGCCAGGGAGGTGATCGGGAAGGTGATGGTGCTGGTGATGGTTCGGCTGTAATGGAGGAGGAGAGGGGTTGGGTTGCAATGGAGGAGGAGAATGGTGATGGTGAGGGTGATGGTTTTATGAAAGAGGAGATGAAGGAGGTGTAATAAATGATGAGAGAGAGAGAGAGAGAGAGAGAGAGAGAGGATGTGTATTTAATGAAGGAGAGTGAGAGGAGCTTGGGGATTAGGGCCGACCAGGTATTTCTAGGGATGTGTGGGTTGTCATGAAGGAAGTTAGTGGTGGTGATGTGTTGAGGTTTGAATGGAGGGTTAGGGTTTAATATATGTTGAATATTACCATGTAGAAGATGTAGAGGAGTACCAAGACTGGTCAATCCCTCAAGAATGGATTTTCTTTATTTGGTTTGCTCTAATATTGGATTGCCACCTAGCATTATATTTGTATTTAGGTCCCTAATTGTTTGGGTGTTTACAAATAAGAGAAATTGGAGATTTGATGAGGGTAGAAGCCATGTTTGGTGTGTTGTAGTGGAGAAAATTGGTGTGTGGTATTTTGTATGATCCATGAGGGTGTGAGTTTGGGTTTGGGTTGGTGTTTGGTCTAGTTTTGGGCTAGGTTGAGTCGGTTGCCCCAAAATAAATATAAATTGTGTCATTGGTGTTCTTTAATAAATTAGAAGTGCATAGGATCTCAATCGGGGGTGACACAAGTATCATGGACGTAGTAGACTTGGAATAGATTATCATCATATACTGGGTTGCAAGAAACGGGTAGAGGTTGTGTCTCCAATTTTGATTGGAACGGACATAAGTACAAAGTTTAAGTTTTTAAAATTAGATAATTGTGACGAATATTGTGCAATTAAAATGAAGCACAAGAGGTGGTATTTATGAGTGACACAAATGTCAGAATAGAATACTGGCACGTCTAGGTCAAGGATGTAAAATTTGTTTGAAGGCAAAAGCTAGAGCAGCGCTCCAAATATCGAAGCAACGACAAGGTGCACCAAGTGAATTAAATTAAATATGGCAAATTATAACTCCATTAACTTATTCAAAATAACTCTAAATAAATCCTAATCCAAGATTTGGGTCAGGGGGTTTACATGAGCCTTAGTATTATCCGATTATGGGCTTCTTGTTGTCATGACTCGCACCCAAAGTGAGGGCACGAGTACCTGAGCAACGCCTAGCCTACGTCATAACGACGATGTAGAACATTGTCTCGGTCAACAATACTATCTAAATATCTTACACAATATATATAAGGTACATACTAAGCCATCTCAACTCCAATTGGAGGAACAATATGATCTATGATAAATGGTAAACAATACTCAATCATAATATAAAATTAAAGGAAGATGAATGCACGATATGGAAAAGAAGAAAATAATAAAGAGTCACAATATATCACAAGTCCAAGTCTCATCATAACACAATAGTCTGGTCTCAACAAAAGGTCTCAAATAATAATACATGCCATAAAAGTCTAGCTAGATCAAGTACAATATCATAATGGCTAGCTAAGTCTCCTCAGCTGTCACTAAATTCTCAGGCGGCTCACCATCTTGTGGCCCATAGGTGAGACACATCGGCTCTAATCAATCATCTGAAAAATATATCCAGTCAGGATGGAGCGAAGTACAACCCAATTACAATTCCAATTAATTGATAAAGACTATAAAATTGTAAATAGTGATAAAATACTAGATAAGAAGGTAAAAAAAAAATAGTATCACTAAAAATACAAGTAACTAAAGAGCAATGGAGAAACATAATGGATGAATATATAAGTAAGTAAAAGCAGGTAGATCTATGTGAACTAGAAAACCTGTCAATATAAATATGCAACCAGCAGAAAATAGAGTAATCCAGAAAAGACAATATCTAACTAGTATTTTGAAATACCAAGTTGACATGTGAACGACTAGGAGGTAATATTCGGCAAACCACACGTGTCGTGTGTAGCTGCTATTATTCCAGTAAGACCATAGGATAGAAAGGGTATGTTCACACGTCACCTAGGTATTTCATTGTCTGACCAGTACTCATGGATCCAGTCCTGACACGAAGAATCTCAATAGTCCAAAAAATGTCAATAGACCAGATATACATTAGTCCAGTAATTTATTAGTCCATAATAGTCGATAGGCCTGATACCACGTATCTCAAGATAATAAATCCATACAATACCAATCCGTGTATCCAATGTGTCATGAAGCAGGTAGAACAAAACTATAAAACAAGAATCGTAGTAAATATCAAATAATGAAAACTATTAGAGAATGTACTCGCCTATGATCCTGAGCAAAAGGTATGACTCGATGTCCGAGCTGATGTCTCACAACCCTATATATGAAATATAATGTCAATTTGGTGTAATAAAGTGATAAATAACTAAAATGAGTCAAAATATACTTTTTAGGCCATTTCTAGGTCATACTAGTCAAATTAGGTCCACCCCCTGATTTTTGGTCCATACCTAGCTTTTAGGGTGATTACAAGTCCATACTAGTGAATTCTAGGTGATACTAGGTAGTGGTTAGGTTTCTAGGCCAATGCTAGCTAACATTAGCTATACTAGTCAATATATGCACTAAGTATCATATAATATGCATACAAGGTTATATAAATACCTTAGTAACTAACTCAAAACAAACTAGTACCTAGATATCAACACTCATAACCTCATCAAAATTTTAGCAATACCTTACCTATAACTTAGTGTCTAGATACCTTTCTAGTATTAATACCTCACATACCTGTCAACTACCAAGTTAATACCTTAGCCTAAAGGTAATTACCTAACATTACCTCAACTAATAACATATAATACCTATATGAATTTCCTACTATCCAATCTTATAATACTAAGTATCAATTATCAAGTCAATGTCTTGGTTCATGGCAATTACCTATTACCTGAACACTCCCTCACCTGTACTTGCTTTCTGGAATACCCCTAAGCTCCTATACACTACTTACAACATACTAATCCTTCACACATTAGTTTCCCAACCCTCACACACAAGGGTACCCTAGAGCAACCACCAAGTTCTGATACTTGAGGTACACTAATTCTGTGCAATGTATTGCTGCTCAAGAGCTACCAGATTTCTGATACGACACTCAAATTTGTACTCAAATAACACTAATATTGCACTTCCCTGTACTGTGCACTTGCCTAAATCTGTGCACTGCACAGTGATGCAGTGCACTGCACCCTTGCTGCTACTTGCTCCTCTCCCTCCTGGTTTGAACATAACTCCTCAACCTTCCATCTGAGCATCCTCCAAAAGCAGGTATAAGGCCTGCACACAGTGGACTGATTTCCCCTATCTCTGATCAACTTGCCCAGTACGTTTCCTCCCACCTGAGCCTTGTACCCGCACCCAAAGACACTGCTACTAGCAGTGGATACACCTCAGATACCCGAGCCATCTCCTATTCTGTACAACACCCCACACACTTGGATTCACTTGCACAAATCTGACACTCACTACAACACACACACACACACACACACACACACACACACACACACACACACACACACACTAATGCATACATCTATAACACTATCACTCATAACTAAATCCCCCATTCCTATGATCATTGTCTCAACACAGTCACTCACATACCTGATACATACCTTAGTGTGCGCCATGTGGCAATAGCCTTCATTAACTTCAATATGTTGCTGTTGAATGTTGCTTCATGCTTCCCTTGATAGTGCACATAATACAGAAATCACACAGTCATAGTGCACATATCCTGTGCCCGATCCCCCCACACTCTTTACTTGTATCAGTCACACTCATAGCTTACACACACACACACACACACACACACACACACACACACACACACAATGATACACTAGTTCCCATCCACACTTTACCACTCACTCCCATACACACAGTCACTGTCATATTCCCTGTTACATTCAGTTAAATACCACTATCAATACAACAACTGATATATATATATATATATATATATATATATATATATATATATATATATATATATATATAAAAGTTATAGATATGCACTAGTATATATATATATATATATATATATAATAATAATACACACCATCTAATAGATCCCTATATATATACAAGTAATGATTGAGTGAACACACTACCTACCCCAATTTCCATTTTCTCAAATACCTAGAGTGCACTAAAATAGAATACTCATGATACACCCCAAGCAACAAGCCAACATCCCCCACACTCTACAAATACTCATATTACAACTCAATTATATATTAATAATAACTATCATAACTAGTTACAATAGGAATTGAGGAGAATTAAAACAAATCACCCTAAATGAGCCCCATATCGCAAAATATCATACCGTATCGCGATACGACATACTCATATCCCATTGTGGACACGTAGCTAGTCCCACAACCCCGATCTAAGTCTAATTAGACTAAATTGGTCTCATGACACATACTTGATACATCAATCTCGTAATTCTCCTACATTGGACATAAAAACCAATATAAAAGTCATAATATAGGTCAATTGAGCCTAGAACTTCTTCCTATGGGTAGTCCTAAGCCATGTAAGGGTTCCTAATAGTCAAATGCATGAATTAGAGTCTAGAATGAAGGGAATTCAGAATTATACCTATTGAAAGATAGATTTCCAATGAATTGTTCAAATGGACACGATCCAAACACAAGCTCCTTTCCAATTTCTCCTTCTCCAAGTGTCCCTTGCAATCCAAGCTCCAATGCTCTTCAATTGATGAAAATGGAATGGAATGAGAGTAAATTTTGGTAAATTGGTCAGAGAATAAAGTGAATTGGGGATGAACTAAGTTGAGGATCTAGAATTGAATGGAGAAATAAAATGAAAAGAGAGAATAAATCCTCCTATGTATGGCCGACCCCTAGTAACCCCTTCTCCAAATAATTTACAATGACCAACATGCCCCCACTAGCTAGTTATGAGGTTTAATTAGGGAGGACTATATTAGGGAGCTTCTAAACTATTGCAAATTAATCTATTCCCCTTAATTAACTAAAGAATGAGTCTAGTTGGGCCTAGTCCAAAGTTGGGCTCAATGTTGTCATGACAAGTCTAATTTGGGTCCACTAGGGTCAAGTCTAAATAATAGGCTAGTCCACTAACTAATAAATAAATATCACAAGCACAATATTAATTAATATCACAACATAAATAAATATTAATTCACTAAAAATAAAAAATATACAAAATGACTAAAATACCCTCATCTAGAAATGTGATGGTTACAAGTCTACCCTCCTTAGAAAAATTCCGTCCTCAAAATTTAAAGATGATTGTATCTCCTCTAGGTCAAACCCCCAACCCGTCTAAAATCATACAAGCATGCAATTTAAAAGAAACTACTAATTATGGTCATTTGCAGTTTTATGGTCTCTGTCCATCGTGGTATTACAGTCTCTGCAAGGGTATACTATAAACTATATTATAACACACAAGCAATCTATAAGGTACCAATAAAATACACAAACAATAGATGGAAGGAAGGAACAAAACAGGATGAAGACAAGCTAATCCATCACTTGTAGTATCGGACTCCTCGACCGTCATCGTGAATGCTCCGCCCTGCTGGGGTGGCTCCCTCCATGAGTGCTGAGCAATTTGTGGTGCTACTAGTGGCCTAGCTCTATCTCTCTGATCCCGTGCTCCACCATATGGAGGTGCGGTTGGACAGTTTCGCATCAGATGTACAACTAACCCATAAAATAGGCACACCTTCAACCTCTTCCTGCAGATATCTTGTAATAGTTATACAGAAAATTTTGCTGCATCTGCCTCTGGGCCTACTGCTGAGATGGAGCACGAACCGGCGCCTAAATCTACTACTGCTACTGGATACGGGGTCATTTAGCTGGACCCGCACTACTGCTAGCTCCTCCCAATACCTCTCTCCCCCTCTTGGACTTAAGCTCCAAGTCATCCTCTGCCTGCTGTGCATCCGCTAGAATCTTCTCAAATGTAGCGGTGCGATGTCCACTAGTGTGGGATTTGATCTCCCTGATCAAACCCTTTCTGAACTTCCTGGCCTTCCCCCGGAGATTCTTCCCCTCCACAAAATGGCCCAATCTGTAGAACTCTGTTGTGTATTCATCCACTAACATGCTCCCCTGGACGAAGTTCTGAACTTAATCCTGGTGCCGCCACCCTCATATCTGTCCGGGACCATGTCAAAGCAATATCAAACATCTGGCTCCCCACGGCCTCCACCTGTAGGCTCTCTGGAATCTGTGCTAGCCTCAAGTTTCGCTCAATGTCCTCTATCCAATCATCCTCATACAAGATTCTCTCAGTGCCCTGGAAGTCCTTGGGCCCCATCCCCTTGAAGTTAATGATAGTACCCGGCCTTGGCTGCTGCGGGTCGGACTAAGGTGGTACGACCTGTGACGGGACTAGAGAAACCCTCTCTACCGCTGCAAGTGCTTGCTGATGAGCATTCTCGATCCTCTGCCTCATCACGTCAGACTGGCGGTGCTGTGCCTCCGCCTGGGCCCCCTGAGTCTCCCTCATATGCTGGAATAGTGCGAATATCTACGCATGATCAACTTGTGGTGGGGGTGGTGGAAGCTCATCCGAAACTACATGTACTATCCTCTGAACTAGAGGTGGAGCACCCCCAAAAGATGTTGCTGACGCTCCTATATAGACCGGTGAGGCGGCCCTCTGAACTGAAGGCGGTGGAACATCATCTGCTATCCTCTCAACGACTGGCCGAGAGGTAGCGGATCTCTTGGGAGCTGTAGCTACTCTCGAACGGTAGAATCTGATCTTCGGAGCCATCCAGAATACAGATAAAAACAAAGAAATCATTATTGAGTAAGATACAATATCTTTGAAGAAGGACAATAATGTTCGAAGAAACAATATCAGAATGATGAAGAAAGCAAGAATCAATCGATTGAAAATATTTCTAGTTGTGATTGAGTATTCGCCCTCTCTTCCTAGCATCCTATATTCTATCCTATTGCTGGCTCGCAGTAGTACAACTGAGCCGTTGCGGTACCATAACATCACAATATTGCGAAGACGGACCTGCATGGGCCACCACAAAAATGTGTCATGACCGTACCTAAAATGAGGGCACGAGTACATGAGAAATGCCCAGCCTACGTCGTAATGACGACGTAGAATACTGTCTCAGTCAACAATACTATCTAATTATCTCATATAAGGTACCTGTCAAGCCATCTCAACTCCAATTGGAGGAACAATATTATATATGATAAATGGTAAAAAATACTCAATCACAATATAAAACTAAAGGAAGATGAAGGCACGATATGAAATAGAAGAAGAGAATAAATAGTCACAATACATCACAAGTCCAAGTCTCATCACAACCCAATAGTCTGGTCTCAACACAAGGTCTCAAATAATAATACATGCCATAAAAGTCTAACTAGAACATGTATAATATTATAATGGCTAGCTAAGTCTCCTCAGCTGGCACTAAATCCTCAGGCGACTCGCCATCTTGTGGCCCATAGTAGGTGGGACACATTTGCTCTAACCAATCATCTGAAAAATATATCCAATTAGGATGGAGCAAAGTACAACCCAATAGCAATTCCAATTAATGATAAAGACTATGAAACTGTAAATAGTGATAAAATACTAGATAAGTAGGTAAAAGAAAACAGAGTATCACTAAAAGTATAAGTAACTAAAAATCAATAGAGAAACATAATGGATGAAAAAATAGGTAAGTAAAAGCAAGCAGATCTATGTGAACTAGAAAACCTGTCAATATAAATATGCAACTAGCAGAAAATAGAGTAATCCAGAAACGACAATATCTAACTAGTATTTTGAAATACCAAGTTGACATGTGAACGGCTAGAGGATAATATCCGACAAACCACACGTGTCGTGTGTGGCTGCTATTATTCCAATAAGACCATGGGATAGAAAGGGTATGTTCACACGTCACCTAGGTATTTTCTCGTCCGACCAGTACTCATGGATCCAGTCCTGACACGAAGAATCTCAATAGTCCAAAAAATATCAATAGGCCAAATATACATTAGTCTAGTAATTCATTAGTTAAGAATAGTCGATAGGCCTGATACCACGTATCTCAAGACAATAAATCCATACAATACCAATCTGTGTATCCAACGTATCACGAAGCAGGTAGAACAAAACTATAAAACAAGAATCATAGTAAATATTAAATAATAGAAACTATTAGAGAATGTACTCGCCTCTGATCCTGAGCAAAAGATATGACTCGGTGTCCGAGCTGGTGTCTCACAACCATATATATGAAATATCATGTCAATTGTGTGTAATAAAGTGATAAATAACTAAAATGAGTCAAAATATGCTTTCTAGGCCATTTCTAGGTCATATTAGTCAAACTAGGTCAACACCCTGATTTTTGGTCCATACCTAGCTTTTAGGGTGATTACAAGTCCATACTAGTGAATTCTAGGTGAGACAATGTTTTGGTTAGGTTTCTTGGCCAATGCTAGCTAACATTAGCTATACTAGTCAATATATGCACTAAGTATCATATAATATGCATACATGGTTATATAAATACCTTAGTAACTAACTCAGAACTAACTAGTACTTAGATATCAACACTCATAACCTCATCAAAATTTTAGCAATACCTTACCCATAACGTAGTGTCTAGATACCTTTCTAGTATTAATACCTCACATACCTTTCAACTACCAAGTTAGTGCCTTAGCCCATAGATAATTACCTAATATTACCTCAACTAATAACCTATAATACCTATATGAATATCCTACTATCCAATCTCATAATACTAAGTATTAACTATCAAGTCAATGTCTTGGTTCATGGCAATTGTCACTACCACATTTTCTAGGAAATGGTATTTTAGTAATTTCCTATTTAATTAATTATTGTGCTTGATAAATATTTATTTATTATATTATTTAATTGTTGTTAGATGTTAGTTATTTAATTTGGACTTGTGTTAGTGGACCTAACTAGTTTAGTTGGGACCCATGGACCAACATGAATTAATTAGTTAGACTTAGCCCATTTAGAAAGTTCATTGTTAAGGATGTCACACCCCTGTCCCAAAATGTTGATGGACGGGACACATGGCAATGGCCAGCAGCACGCACCGATGGACAACCCAATTTAATGGATCCATCAGGGCATGCTTAAGCTGTAGTCTAACAGGAATTAGAGCAATTGTTACAAGTCCCAGGTTATTCTAATCTCATCCACAACAGATAATCACAGATTAAATTCCAGAAATAATGCAATAGAATAAATAAGCTGATCTCAATAAGTATCTCGGGAAACAATTCGAGAATATGTCTGCTACAACAATGCAAATAGACAGGAAATAAATAACTAGAAATAGAAATAACTGACTACATACAGCTACTGCTCAAGAGAAGTCCTCTGGTACGATCTCGTCCTCGGGTCCTGGTACAGCTCCTGGAAGTGCTCCTGTACGGTGTAGCTCTGGATGGATCTCTTCGGCTATACCTGGGGACATCATCCATTCCAGGTCCTCAGGGGACATAGCAAGGTACAAGATAACTCAAGCCAAATAAATAAGCAGTGCAGTAATAAATAAGCAATCGGGTAAATTATGTAACCAGCTAAGTGAGATGCAACATGAGAGCAGTACAAGAACTCAGGCTGAAACTACTACAAGCTCTGTGTCGGGGAGCCGGTAGCAGTGATATCATGTAGTTGTCTAGCTCAATGGGAGACTACGACGCCGGCATAATATAAAATCAACCTGTAGCCTGTGTGTCTCTCCCCACCCCATATAATCACGCGTATCATGACCATAACGTCTCATGTCCATGTCAGCGGGATTATAGCTAATGCAACAAGTCATAATGTCTATAAAATATCTCTGTCAAGTCCTGTATCCTATATAGAATCACCATGAATGTCTCAGGAAGACTCTGTCTCATGAATAGTGTCAAGTATCCTGGGTTCTGGAGTACTTGATAAGACAAGTACGAGAATTGTCGGGAATCGATAACCATCTTTATGTGACGTTACACAACTCTGCGTACGGAGTTGGCACCCGACTGGTAATCGGACGCTAAGTAAGCCACTCGGTCCTGGGTTTTAACAGTTAAACAGGTTTATATGCATTTAAACCAGAATTCAGGCAAGTTCTATAACAAGAATTACTAAAATTTGGCAAGCTTTACTTACCCACTGATGTATAAACAAGTCAAGAAAAATAAGTAGCAAGCTGCAGGGTTTGGCAAGGTACACTTGCCTGTGGTTCAGGCTCTGATTGCAGCTCTGACTTCAGTTGAATTTGCAGGCGGTACTCCGGTTGCTGAAATAAACATCACCATCAGATCCAGAAAATATCAATCAGCTAAAAATGCCTGTCCTTGAGTCCAATTTGGAGACAAGGGCAGAAACGGCAGTTTCGGGTCAAAACGGGATCCACATGTGGGCCCGCTTTGCACCAAAAAATGTGTTCGGATCAAAGGTCTCCAAATTCACCAAACTTAGTGTCAACATGTCAGGAACGATGATACGAACCCAACGGAACTTCCAGAATTGGATTCCGATGAGCCGATCACAAAATTGCCCGTCGAGCGGGGCCAATGGGGCCCACGACACGCGATTTTGTCAACATTCTCAGAATCGAACCAAACTTGGGTCACAGGACCAGCGTATCGCTACGAGTCCGATGGCGCAAGTTTTGTTTCAATCCGACGTGTGTACACAAAGTTAGGGTGAAGTACAGAAAAGTCGGATACGGGGCGATGTCCGCGGATACGCGTGGATCCCGGTGTGCAGGCACACCCGAATCGACTTCTGTGAAATCCTGCACGTCCGTATCGACGACGCGCACGTATCTGTGTAGACCGCGCGCGACCAAGTCGTCCCGTTTGGCGGGGCGTACTCAGTTCCGGGGTGAAACAGGGTCTAGTTTTTTTCCTGTTTTTGGATCGCAGTGTGCGATCACCACAGGACGCGATGCCCCGAGCAATTTGTCCGGGCACCGAGAGGGTCACACAGGCTTCGCAACGCAATTTACGAAATTAAAATCCGAGCTACGAGCAAGAAAATATACGCACCTGAACGGGGCCCGAAAACCGGGGTTTGAATCGTGTTCGACATGTGTCCGACACGTGTCGGATACAGGAAATTAGGGTTAGGGTTTGGCCTGAACTCCGACGGCGGGGACAGCGGCTCTGCGGTCGGGTTGAGGCGTAGGGGGCCGGGGCAGCGCGGCGAGGCGGCGGCCGGGGCTCGCGGCGGCGCTGGAGGCTGCCGGAGCTGCTGCGGGGGCGTGGGCCGCTGCTGGGTCGGGAGAGCCGCCGGGGGAGAGGGGAGGCGGCTGGAGGAGGAGGGCCGGGCGGAGGAGGAGAGCCGGACGGTGTCGACGGTGGGCTGGGCGGCGGTGGCAGCGGTGCGTGGTGGCTGTCGAGCTGAGGCGGAGGGGAGGAGATGGCCGAGGGTTTAAATAAGAGGAGACGGCGGGGTCGAGGCCGGGAAGGGCGGAGACGAGGGTGGCGTGGCCGGGCGGAGCAGAGCGGAGTGGGCCGGAGGACGCGGCGGCGGCGCGGCGGACGGCGGAAGAAGCGGGGAAGAGGGAACGGGTCAGGGAGAGGGGACCGGGTCGGGTCGAGTCGGGTCTGGCGGATCCGACCCGACCCGCTAGGGGGCTGGGCCGGGTTTGGGCCAATGGGCCGGGCCGGGCTGCTGGGTTAAAATAAAAATAATTAAAATCTAATTAAATAGATAATTAATAATTAATTAAATAAATAAATAAATAATTAAATAAATCCTTTTAGGTGTTTTAATATATGTCCGGGGCCCAATAAATTCCAGAAAAATTATCCTAAGTCCAGTTTTTTATTTTACACCCAAAAATATTATTTTTTTAATATTTTAATATCATTTATTATCATTTAAAAATCATTGAATAATTAAAATCCTGTTTTTAAATTACAGGAAAATCCCAGAAAATTCCAGAAAATTGTGAAAAATCCAGTTTTGAAAATTTTGAAAAATCAGGGGGTTTACAATCTACCCTCCTTAAGAGGATTGCGTCCTCGCAATCAAAGAATAACCGGTCAACATAGATGACACGGTTGTTCGAAACACATCACAAGATACTTAGGGAAGTACCGTTTCCCTAAAAATGAAAGTTATACACTTTCTAGAAAATCTAGTTAAAGTAAAAGAACTACAACTTTTATGAAAACCAGGTTATTGTTAACAAGTTGCAAATTACTAGGTTGGGGCTGAGGTCACGAACCAATAGGCACAAGCTACAACAAGACTAGAAACGGATAACTACGAATCACTTACGCGCATTGGCTACTCCACGAGTCTGCGCGTCCTCTACTGACATCGTCAGGGCTGGCTCGCGTCCTTGCAGTCGATTCTTCTGCTGCTGGGCCTGTTGGAAGAGTAGTGCCTGGGGTATCAAGGGTGACCTCGGCTGATACCATCCTGGAGCTGGTGGTAGGACTTCTTGAACTTCCGCTTGCGGTGCTCCCAATGCTGGAGAGGCTGACCTCGGTACTGGTAACGCTCGTTGGTTTACCCTTGGTGCTCCTTCTCGACGCTCAGGGCATTCCCTCAGTAAATGCTGACTGGATCCGCAAGCCAAACATAATCTTATTTTCCGTCCGCACTTGTTTTCTATATGACCTCGCTTGTGACAATATGGGCAGACAGGTATTGCTTGTGGAGATGCTTCTGGTGGCTGGTGTATGTGAGGACTTTTTGCTACTTTTTCTTGTGGTGCTCCGGCTGGTGCTGACATGGATGGCCGCTTCAGACTGGTCTCTCTCCTGATGACGCGCTCCATGCGTCGTGCTGCAGCAAGGACATCCAAATATGAAGTAGGTACAACGGATCCAATTAGTTTCTGTAGCTCAATATTTAGTCCGTCGAAGAATTTCTCAGCCTTCTCTTCTTCTGTCGGGATCAATGTTGGAGCGAAGCGACTTAGACGAATGAACTCAGGCGTTGTACTCTTCCACCGTCTTAGTATCCTGAGTGAGGTGATTAAACTTGTCCCGAAGTTCTGATCGAGCGACAGCTGGAATGTACATCTCCTGAAAGAGTCTAGAGAACTCTTCCTAAGTGGCTCGGTCTGGTCCGAGCCGTGCTTCCTCAGATAGCCACCAGTGATGTGCATTGTCCGTCAACTGCATTCTTACGACAGTCATCCAACGTTCCTTTGGAAGCTCAGCTGCTTCTAATTGATGTTGAGTGTTGGTGAGCCACTCATGAACTTCAGTGGGCTCTTCTTTGCCTGAGAATGTACGGGACTTCAGCTGGCGAAAGTCGGTGATAGAGCCCGTTGTTGGCCGTCGAGTTGGTAGGTTGGCCTGCTCCAGTGCAGTTATTAGGCTGCGACTCAAAGCCTCTTGTTGAGCTTGCATTATTGCATAGACCATTGAAAACATCTGCTATCCGTCCATGGCGTGCCCTGGTGGAATTATGGGCATTGATGGAGTAACTGGCGTCATTGGTGGAATGTCTTCTTGCTGGATTCTCGAGGCATGTTGTTGAGCTGATTGTCCTCCATCCACTGGTGTTATTTCATCTTCGTTGGTTACCTCAATATCTCGTGGTGACGTTATGGGAGTCTTGTCGTTTGCTCGTGAATCCATAATCCTGTAACCAAAATAAACAATAAGAGGCGCACATGAATCAAGGCAGGATGCAAGTCGAGGAGTTAGTTCGAAGTCGATATGGATATCAAGAACGTTTTAAGCAAGTAGATGAGATCCTAAAACTTATCCTATCTTTATTGCAGGCCTGTTCGGTCCTTGAGTTGAAATCGAACAATTTAGTCGTAGACCTGCATGGGCCACCACAAAAACCATGTCACGCCCCAGTCCCAAAATATCGAGGGACGGGACACGTGGCAATGGCCAGCAGCACGCACCGATGGACAACCCAATTTAATGGATCCATCAGGGCATGCTTAAGCTGTAGTTTAACAGGAATTAGAGCAATTGTTACAAGTCCCAGGTTATTCTAATCTCATCCACAACAGATAATCACAGATTAAATTCCAGAAATAATGCAATAGAATAAATAAGCTGATCTCAATAAGTATCTCGGGAAACAATCCGAGAATATGTCTGGTACAACAATACAAATAGACAGGAAATAAACAACTGGAAATAGAAATAACTGACTACATACAGCCACTGCTCAAGAGAAGTCCTCCGGTACGATCTCGTCCCCGGGTCCTGGTACAGCTCCTGGAAGTGCTCCTGTACGGTGTAGCTCTGGATGGATCTCTTCGGCTATACCTGGGGACATCATCCATTCCAGGTCCTCAGGGGACATAGCAAGGTACAAGATAACTCAAGCCAAATAAATAAGCAGAGCAGCAATAAATAAGCAATCGGGTAAACTATGTAACCAGCTAAGTGAGATGCAACATGAGAGCAGTACAAGAACTCAGGCTGAAACTACTACAAGCTCTGTGTCGGGGAGCCGGTAGCAGTGATATCATGTAGTTGTCTAGCTTAATGGGAGACTACGACGCCGGCATAATATAAAATCAACCTGTAGCCTGTGTGTCTCTCTCCACCCCATGTAATCACGCGTATCATGACCATAACGTCTCATGTCCATGTCAGCGGGATTATAGCTAATGCAACAAGTCATAATGTCTATAAAATATCTCTGTCAAGTCCTGTATCCTATACAGAATCACCATGAATGTCTCAGGAAGACTCTGTCTCATGAATAGTGTCAAGTGTCCTGGGTTCTGGAGTACTTGATAAGACAAGTACGAGAATTGTCAGGTCTCGATAACCATCTTTATGTGACGTTACACAACTCCGCGTACGGAGTTGGCACCCGACTGGTAATCGGACGCTAAGTAAGCCACTCGGTCCTGGGTTTTAACAGTTAAACAGGTTTATATGCATTTAAACCAGAATTCAGACAAGTTCTATAACAAGAATTACTGAAATTTGGCAAGCTTTACTTGCCCACTGATGTATAAACAAGTCAAGGAAAATAAGTAGCAAGCTGCAGGGTTTGGCAAGGTACACTTGCCTGTGGTTCAGGCTCTGATTGCAGCTCTGACTTCAGTTGAATTTGCAGGCGGTACTCCGGTTGCTAAAATAAACATCACCATCAGATCCAAAAAATATCAATCAGCTAGAAACGTCTGTCCTTGAGTCCAATTTGGAGACAAGGGCAGAAACGGCAGTTTTGGGTCAAAACGGGATCCACATGTGGGCCCGCTTTGCACCGAAAAACGTGTTTGGGTCAAAGGTCTCCAAATTCACCAAACTTAGTGTCAACAGGTCAGGAACGATGATACGAACCCAACGAAACTTCCAGAATTGGATTCCGATGAGCCGATCACAAAATCGCCCGTCGAGCGGGGCTTGTGGGGCCCACGACACGCGATTTCGTCAACATTCTCAGAATCGAACCAAACTTGGGTCACAGGACCAGCGTATCGCTACGAGTCCGATGGCGCAAATTTCGTTTCAATCTGACGTGTGTACACAAAGTTAGGTTGAAGTACAGAAAAGTCAGATACGGGGCGATGTCCGCGGATACGCGTGGATCCCGGTGTGCACGCACACCCGAATCGACTTCTGTGAAATCCCGCACATCCGTATCGACGACGCGCTCGTATCTGTGAAGACCGCGCACGACCAAGTCATCCCGTTTGGCGGGGCGTACTCAGTTCCGAGGTGAAACATGATCTAGTTTTTTTCCTGTTTTTGGATCGCAGTGTGCGATCACCACAGGACGCGATGCCCCGAGCGGTTTTCCAGGCACCGAGAGGGTCTCACAGGCTTCGCAACACAATTTATGGAATCAAAATCTGAGCTACGAGCAAGAAAATACACGCACTTGAACGGGGCCCGAAAACCGGAGTTTGAATCGTGTCCGACACGTGTCGGATACAGGAAATTAGGGTTAGGGTTTGGGCTGAACTCCGGCGGCGGGGACGACGGCTCTGCGGCCGGGCTGAGGCGGAGGGGGCCGGGGCAGCGCGGCGAGGCGGCGGCCGGGGCTCGCGGCGGCTCTGGAGGCTGCCGGAGCTGCTGCGGGGGCGTGGGCCGCTGCTGGGTCGGGAAAGCCGCCGGGGGAGAGGGGAGGCGGCTGGAGGAGGAGGGCCGGGCGGAGGAGGAGAGCCGGACGGTGTCGACGGCGGGCTGGGCGGCGGTGGCAGCGGTGCGTGGTGGCTGTCGAGCTGAGGCGGAGGGGAGGAGATGGCCGAGGGTTTAAATAAGGGGAGACGGCAGGGTCGAGGCCGGGAAGGGCGGAGACGAGGGTGGCGTGGCCGGGCGGAGCGGAGCGGCGGCGGCGCGGCAAACGGCGGAAGAAGCGGGGAAGAGGGAACGGGTCAGGGAGAGGGGACCAGGTCGGGTCGGGTCGGGTCGGGTCTGGCGGATCCGACCCGACCCGCTAGGGGGCTGGGCCGGGTTTGGGCCAATGGGCCGGGCCGGGCTGCTGGGTTAAAATAAAAATAATTAAAATCTAATTAAATAGATAATTAATAATTAATTAAATAAATAAATAATTAAATAAATACTTTTAGGTGTTTTAAAATATGTCCGGGGCCCAATAAATTCCAGAAAAATTACCCTAAGTCCAGTTTTACATTTTACACCCAAAAATATTATTTTCTTAATATTTCAATATCATTTATTATCATTTAAAAATTATTGAATAATTAAAATCCTATTTTTAAATTACAGGAAAATCCCAAAAAATTCCATAAAATTGTTAAAAATCCAGTTTTGAAAATTTTGAAAAATCAGGGGGTTTACAAAGGAGATGGATTGAATTAATTAAATCATTGGACTAGAAGCTTCCTTCCTTAATTATTTCTTCATGAGAGGCCCCAAGGGGTATAATGGACATTTTATAGGGAGGGAAATAGGGGCCGGCCTATTTAAAAAGAGGGAGAAAATTCTCTCATCTTTTTTATTCCAAATCTAGATCTAGAATTTTCCAGTACCAAATTCCTTCATTCCCACTTCATTTCCCTACCAAAATTCATTCCAATTCCTTCCCAAATTACCATTAGAGACTTGAGAAGCAAGGATCTAGAAGGAGGAAGCAAGGATCTACAAAGAGTAGCAATGATCTACAATTTGGAAGCAATTTTGTCTCAATTGGAGGTTTCATTGGGAATTCATCTCCCAATAGGTACAATTCAGTTTTTTCCCCTTAAAATAGCTTCTAAATCTGAGAATTAATTATGAAAAATCAACCCATATGTATGTACTACCCATAGGATTTAGTTTTGTGTTCATAGGAGGCCTATTGAGAAAGTTATGGTGCTTTTTGTGTCAATTTTGGGAGAATTCCGAGAATAACATTTGTTGTGTGTGTCAATTGATCCTATAGATCAATTTGGCATGTGTTTATGTGTTTGGGGCTAGTGTCGTGTCCACAATTGGGTACGTGTTGGTCGTATCCCAACAATTTGGTGATACGTATTATTTTGGGGATTTTTCCTCCGACACGAAACTTTGTACATATCTTATTTTGACACGGACACATAGATCTATATTTGACATTTTATTTTGTTCATAAATAATATATGTGACTTGCTTGTGTCATTTGGGATACAATTGGATGTGTGGTGGACTCGTGTCGCATGTGTATCCTAGATCTAGTGGGATACGGTGTGATACTCTCCATTTGTTATGTGTTTATGTGTAGATCTAATTAATTGTGCTTTAATTCTTGAATTATAATTGAATATATATATATATATATTATATTTATTATGGTATATTTATTATAGTATTTATTGCATCATAGATCTATGTATTATATATGTATTAATGGAATATATATTATGTAGCTTTCTTCTACATGCATTAATATATATGTTATAATATACGTTAGGGATGTAAATATATGAATATGCTTTTATAAAATATATGTGTATGTTTAATTAAGTAATTAGATTATTTATAGTTATTATATGATTATTTATATATATATATATATATATATATATGTATGGATGTATATTTATTATATATGTTGTAGGTGTGTGTTGTTGCTATATTATTATGTACATAATAATAGGAGTGGGTGTATAGTTATTATATATATATATATATATATATATATATATATCACCCAATTAATAATATATATATATATATATATATATATATATATATATATATATATATATATATATATATATATATATATTATTAATTGGGTGATATATATATATATATATATATATATATATATATATATATATATATGTTTATATATATATTATATATATTATATTAATTGGGTGATATATATATATATATATATAATATTTTCACAGGTTTTTAGTGAGGGAGTTTTGGCGACAGCAACCGCTGTCACAGAACAGCAGCAACCGCTGTAGCTAAGAGGCGGCGCCATTAATGACAGCAGCCGCTGTCATTAATGAGGGACAACAGCGGCAGAAAATGCAGCAGCAGTGACAACATGATCGGTGACGGTTGAAAGCAGCAGCAATAGTGCAAATTCAAACAGCAGCGGCGACGGTGTCTTCAGTGACAGCCAGAACTGTCACTAAAACTTGGTTTCAGCGTATCAGTGTTTTCCAACACTGTTTTCCGCGACAGTTAGGCAGATTATTATATTTGTGTTTATATACTATATATATATATATATGTATATATATATGTATTAATATTGAGATAATATACTATTATTTCTATAATTCTTATTTGTATAATATTAGTATATATTTATATATTATATATGAGGGTATTTAGTATATCAAGGTATTGAGTATTACCTTGTGGAAACCAAGGTAAGTGGGATACTCAAGATACGGGGTTTGGGTATAAAGATTGTGATTTTTGTTGAGATACCAAGTTGGTTCAAAACTATGGTTCCTATTTAATGTGTAATTAATATTCTATATTATTATACATAATTGTTTGATATATATGTATTGTGATGTTTACCTTGGAATTTACGTATCCGGAGATACGGTATCCTAATATTTTAAGATGTGGTTTTTATGACTTAGATTTAATATCTTGACCCAAGATTTTTGTGTTAGACTTATGCAACCTAAAAATAGATAGTTGACCTTTATTTGACCATAGTTGACCATAATTGACTTAGAGTTGACCATAGTTGATTTTTGACTTAGAATTGACTTATTGACCTAGAAGTTGACTACTTTAACTTATTCTCTTTTCGGAACCTTGTATTGATGTTGTATTCCATATCTAGGTCTTCGAGGCACCGAGGCAGACATCTGTGAGACTATTTATTTGACTTCAGGCGAGTACATTCTCTGATAGTTTCTCATTTATGATATCCTCTATGTTCATTGTATCTAGTGTAGATATCCATGTTCTTTTGACACTATGGTTACACGGATTGGTATATCCGAATCTCGTCATGAGATAATATTCCTTGGTATATTGTGTATATGGTGCAAATATTATTTTATTGGTTATCTTGTACATGTACAGACACCGATTATTGAGAAGAGTCGCTATCTTCTTGGAGAATCTCGTGCCATAACATACCATGGTTGGATCTATTATACCAGTTGGGGTGGGGAGTATTAGTATAGATATGTGATCAATATCCCTATTGTATCAAGTACTGATTACTGAATAGTGTTAATCATACACCGCACGTATGATTAGCCAGGACGCATTACATCTTGCCCAAGCCGATCACATGTTAAGCTAGTACTCACACACTTAGTCATTAGTATTCTTGTTTCATTGACATATTGTTTATTATTGTATTTATTTCCAGTACTTCCTTATTGTATATATATCTCTTGTATCTATTGTGCATCTTGTTTATCCACAGCTATTTACTGTTACATAGTTTTTATCATTGATTAGAACTGCTATTAGAGATGTACTCTGCTCCTTTCCTGACTAGATATTTTTTTCAGATGACACTGAGGAGTGGTACCCTACCTATTATGGACCCCAGGATGTTGTGGGTTCAGATTCTGAGACCTTGGCTCAGGAGGGACTTATCCCAACTGAGATAGTTGACCCGGGAGTTGTAGCTTCGTAGTATTCTTTTGTACTGGATTTGTCTCCATCTTATTATGTATTTCTTCTGACTCATTGATGTATTATTTTAGACTCATGAGTTATATTGTGACTATTCTATTCTTTATCTGATTCGTACTCATTTCTATATTAGTTCTGTGATTGAGTATACTATCATTATTGGTGGTTCATTATATTGTTAGATAGATTATCTAGACAGCGTTCTACCGCCGATTCTGCGGCGTAGGCTGGGCGTTGTTTTCGACTTGTACCCTTACACCGGGTGCGGGTCGTGACACATTTTTGGTGGTGGCCCATGCAGGTCAAGCTTCACAAAGTATGTGATGTCGTGGTAGTGCGATAATTTAGTTGTACTACTGCGAGCCTGCGATATGATATAGGATATAGGCTGAGATACTCAATCGCATATAGGAAAATTCTTTTGATTCAACTATTCTTCTTTGATATTGATACTTGATCTCTTAATCTGTCCTTTCCTTGAATATCTTACATCTTGTGCCATATTGATTCTTTCTTTCGCTTTGTCTCAGGATGCCGCCTAAGACTAGATCACAGCAAGGGAGAGCAACTTCTGAGAGGTCTGCGATATCCCGAGGGCCTGCACCAGTCACTTCTCCATTGATTGGAATGTCAGCTACTTTCGGAGGTCCACCACCTACTCAGAGGACTGTGCCAGCTGTATCTGAGGGGCTTTCACCTCCACCTCCTGTGCCAGCAGAGGCGTCACAGATGTTTACACTGTTTCGTGAGATGCTCGAGGCACAGAGGGCTCAGTTAGAGGCACATCAGAGGCAGACCGACGTTCTACGACAGGGCATCGAGAGTGCTCATCAGCTTGCTTGTGCTGTAGTTAAGAGAAGAGTTTCGGTCGAGCAACAGGTTGTTGATCAGCTTCGGCCAGGCAACATTCAGGATTTTAAGAAACTGGAGCCTAGGGTTTCCAAGGGGACGGAGGGCACCGTCTATGCTGATGATTGGCTCGAGGATATTGAGCGTCTTATGAGGGTGTCCCGTCTTTCTGAGGATCTGAAGGTTGAGGCGGTAGGACATCAACTGTTCGACGTCGCTCGCACTTGGTTCAGGAATGAGCCGGTTCTGGTTGACGCAGGACAATCTTAGGAGGTATTCAAGGACCTTTTCAAGAAGAAGTTTTTCGCCCGGACAGATAGGCTAGACTTGGGGAGACAGTTTGATAGTCTCATTCAGGGGAGCATGTCTGTGGAGGAGTACGCTGCGGAGTTCGACAGGTTAAGCCAATTTGTAGAGTATCTGGTGAGAGAGCCTGAGGTGCGAGCTATTCGTTTTCGTGAGGGTCTAAACTGGGAAGTGAAGATTCTCATTCTATCTTTTTATGAGACATACTCGAAGATACTTGCAGAGGCACGCAAGGTTGAGCGGGAGTTGGGTTTGAAGCCCAAGAGAGACCGTGATTCTTTTCTGGGGGCCAACGGCAGTACAGTATCTGCCAAACATTCTCATTTCTAGTCCAGACCTTTCTAGTAGCCACAGCAGAACCAGACTCCAGCTAGAGCACCTTTTTACCAGGCACCTCAGCATCAGAGACAGTTACAGCAAGCTCCATGCAACTACTGCAAGAAGCCCGGCCATATCTGGGAAGTTTGCAGGAGGAGGCTAGGAGTTTGTTTGTATTGTGGTACTGAAGGGCATCAATCGAGGGAGTGTCCTCATCATGCAGTTCAGGGAGCAGCTTCAGCTCCGAGGGCACAGACGAGACCACCTGCAGCACAGCCGAGGGGACCGCTTCTGACACAACAATAATATTTTGTCCAGCATCAGCAGCAGGGAGGTGCTCGGCAGGGACGAGCGTTTGCTATGACCGTCGAGGAGGATGAACCCACCGGAGATGTCATCGCAGGTTCTATTCTTCTTGATTCCATTCCAGCTTTAGCTTTGTTTGATAGTGGTGCTTCCCATAGTTTTGTATCTATTTCTTTTGCTATGAAGCATGGTTTGGTAGCTGAGTCTTTCCTTAGGACTTGCAAGATCATGACCGGGGGAGGCATTATCCTGGTTATTGATATTTACAAGGAGCGGAGAGTTACTTTGGGAGGTCGGAAGTTGAGTGCGTATCTACTTGTAATGCCATTTCCGAGCTACGACATTATACTAGGGATAGATTGGTTGAGTAGGCACCGTGCTAGCATAGATTATAGAGGAGGTAGAGTTTTGTTTGGTCTGCCAGGAGAGCCAGAGTTCGAGTTTGCTAGAGGAGCTGCAGAGAGCGAGAATGCATTATTTGTGGAGCTATGGTGGAAGACAAGGAGTTGCCGCATCCGTTGATAGCAGAATTCTTGGATGTGTTTCCTGAGGAATTGTCAGGATTGCCGCCAGATCGAGATGTTGAATTTTCTATAGACTTGGTGCCAGGTGCAGAACCAATTTTACAGCATGTCTATAGAGTAAACAACAGCGAGCTGGTCGAGTTGAAGAAGCAAGTGGACGAATTACAGGATAAGGGGTTTATCAGATCGAGTTCTTCACCATGGGGAGCCCCAATATTGTTTGTACCGAAGAAGGATGGATCGGTGCGCATGTTCATTGATTACAGGGCTTTGAATAATGTCACTATCAAGAATAAGTATCCTTTGCCACGGGTTGATGATCTGTTTGATCAGTTGAGTGGAGCCAAGGTATTTTCTAAGATAGATTTGAGATCAGGCTACCATCAGGTGAAGGTAAAGCCGGAGGACATACCGAAGACTACTTTTAGAACTCAGTATGGTCAGTACGAGTTTATGGTAATGCCATTTGGTTTGACTAATGCACCGGCGGTATTTATGAACTTGATGAACAAAGTGTTCCACCTGTACCTTGACAAGTTCGTGGTGGTGTTCATCGACGACATACTCATATACTCGAGGACACTGGAGGAGCATGGGGAGCATTTGAGGATTGTGTTGGATGTGATGAGGAAGGAGAAGCTGTATGGGAAGTTGTCCAAGTGTGAGTTTTTCCTGGACAAAGTAGAATTCTTGGGGCATGTTGTGACTGGTGATGGTATTTCAGTGGATCCGAAGAAGATTTCAGCAGTGGAATCTTGGAAGACTCCGAGTTCGATAGCAGAGATCAGGAGTTTCTTGGGATTGGCAGGCTACTACAGAAAGTTTGTGCAAGATTTTTCGAGGATTGCCGAGCCGATGACTAGACTCACAAGGAAGGATGTGGAGTTTGTTTGGACGAAGGATTGCCAGGTTGCTTTTGAGGAGTTGAAGAAGAGGTTAACGTCTGCTCCTATTTTGACGTTGCCATCAGGGTCCGGAGGTTTCACTATTTATAGTGATGCATCGGGGAAGGATTTGTGTTGTGTTCTTCAGCAGCATGGAAAAGTGATTGCCTATGCATCCAGGCAATTGTGTCCTCATGAAAAGAACTATCCTACCCATGATTTGGAGTTGGCAACCGTCATATTCGCCCTGAAGTTGTAGAAATATTATTTGTACGAAGAGCGTGTGGAGATCTTCATATACCACAAAAGCTTGAAGTATTATTTCATGCAGAAGGAGTTGAACATGAGGCAACATCGGTGGTTGGAACTGATGAAGGATTTTGATATCTCTTTGCAATATCATCCTAAAAAAGCCAATGTAGTTGCCGATGCTTTGAGCAGGTATCCAGTAGCTATGTTCTTGACGCATAATCGATATTTGTTGGAGGACTTGGAGAGCTTGGGCATTGAGGTAATTATTCCTCGTTGTGCTATGCAGATGTGGGGCTGCAGATACACTCAGATTTGATGGACATGATCAAGGCAGTACAGTATGAGGATGTATCTCTGAGGAGTATCAGAGCTCATGTGAGAGCAGGATTGGAGGATGATTTTACTATTGCAGAGGATGTATCTTTGAGGCATGGAGTTAGATTGTGTGTGCCTAGTGGGGAGCTGCGTGAGGAGGTATTACAGGAAGCGCATCGCTCTCAGTATTCTATGCATCCAGGTGCTAACAATATGTATCGGGATATGCGAGAGAGTGTGTGGTGGTATGGCATGAAGAGGGAAGTGGCACAATTTGTATCCAGATGCTTAGTGTGCCAGCAGGTGAACGCCGAGAGGCAGAGGCCAGGAGGTTTACTTCAGCCATTACCCATTCCAGAGTAGAAGTGGGAACACATTACTATGGATTTTGTGTTCGGACTTCCACGATCTCCAGGAGGGAAAGACGCAATTTGGGTCATCGTTGATAGGTTGACCAAGTCGGCCCACTTTTTGCCTTTCAAGGTGGGTTTGTCTACGGAGAAGCTGGCAGAGATGTATGTGAGGCAGATCGTTAGGATATATGGAGTTCCCGTCAGCATAGTCTTAGATCGGGATAGTCATTTCACTTCTCATTTTTGGAGGAGTTTGCAGGAGAGTTTGGGCACTCAGCTCAAGTTCAGTACTGCATATCATCCCTAGACAGATGGGCAGTCAGAGAGGACTATTCAGACTCTCGAGAATATTTTGCGCACTTGTGTATTAGATTTCGGGGGTTCTTGGGAGGACCATCTCTATTTGGTAGAGTTTGCTTACAACAACAGTTACCAGGCCAGTATAGAGATGTCACCTTTTGAAGCTCTATATGGTCGGAGGTATCGTACTCCTTTGTCTTGGGACGATGTTGGAGAGAGAGTTTTGCTTAGGCCAGAGATGGTTGTGGATACAGCAGAGAAGGTTCAGTTTATCAGAGACAGACTTCGAGTGGCGCAGGACAGACATCGGCATTGGGCCGATAGCCATCGGAGACCTTTGGAGTTCGAGGTATAGTTTAGATTTTTGTTTTGTGTTTGTTCTTGGTTGTTTGTTATAGATTAAGTTCTTAAGGTGGTATTTTGTTCTAGGTGGGTGGTTTGGTGTTTTTGAGGATTTTTCCGACACGAGGCACGATTCGCTTCGGTGGAGGCGGGAAGCTTAGTCCGCGATTCATCGGACCTTTCACTATTCTAGAGAGGGTCGGTGCAGTTGCTTATAGACTATACTTGCCACCTGCATTAGAGGGAGTGCACAACGTGTTTCACGTATCGCAGTTGAGACGATACGTGGTAGATCCTAGTCATGTATTGAATCACTCGGAGATAGAGGTGGGCCCTACTCTTAGCTATCCAGAGCAGCCAGTTGAGATTCTGGATCAGAGAGAGAAGGTGCTGAGGAACCAGACTATTCTTTTGGTGCGCGTCGCATGGAGGCATCACACTCCGGGGGAGTCTACCTGGGAGAGAGATGATGAAATGCGAGAGCGTTATCCATATTTGTTTGTGCCCTGAGGTATGTTACTTCCTAGTTATGTTTTGTTCATTGTTATGTTCTTTCATAGTTAGTTGTGATTCTTTAGTTCTATTCTGTTATTTTCTGGGGGTACTTTTCGTCTTTGAATTTCGAGGACGAAATTATTTTAAGGAGGGTAGACTTGTCACTACCACATTTTCTAGGAAATAATATTTTAGTAATTTTCTATTTAATTAATTATTGTGCTTGATAAATATTTATTTGTTGTATTATTTAATTATTGTTAGATGTTAGTTATTTAATTTGGACTTGTGTTAGTGGACCTAACTAGTTTAGTTTGGACCCATGGACCAACATGAATTAATTAGTTAGACTTAGCCAATTTAGAAAGCCCATTGTTAAGGAGATGGATTAAATTAATTAAATCATTGGACTAGAAGCTTCCTTCCTTAATTATTTCTTCATGAGAGGCCCCAAGGGGTATAGTGGACATTTCATAGGGAGGGGAATAGGGGCCGACCTATTTAAAAAGAGGGTAAAAATTCTTTCTCCTCTTTTTCATTCTAAATCTAGATCTATAATTTTCCACTACCAAATTCCTTCATTCCCACTTCATTTATCTACCAAAATTTATTTCAATTCCTTCTCAAATCACCATTAGAGACTTGAGAAGCAAGGATCTAGAAGGAAAAAGCAAGGATCTACAAAGAGGAGCAAGGATCTATAATTTGGAAGAAATTTTATCTCAATTGGTTGTTTAATTGGGAATCCATCTTCCAATAGGTACAATTCAGTTTTTTCCCTTAAAATAGCTTCTAAATCTGAGAATTAATCATGGAAAATCAACCCATATGTATGTACTACCCATAGAATTTGGTTTTGTGTTCATATGAGGCCTATTGAGAAAGTTATGGTACTTTTTGTATCAATTTTGGGAGAATTTCGAGAATGATATTTGTTGTGTGTGTCAATTGATCCTATAGATCAATTTGGCATGTGTTTATGTATTTGGGGCTAGTGTCATGTCCACAATTGGATACGTGTAGGTCATATCCCAACAATTTGGTGATACGTGTTGTTTTGGAGGTTTTTCCTCCGACACGGGACTTTGTACATGTCGTATTTTGACACGGACACATAGATCTATATTTGACACTTTGTTTTGTTCATAAATAATATATGTGACTTGCTTGTATCCTTCGGGGTGCAATTGGATGTGCGGTGGACTCGTGTTGCATGCGTATCCTAGATCTAGTGGGATACGGTATGATACTCTCCATTTATTATGTGTTTATGTGTAGATCTAATTAATTGTGCTTTAATTCTTAAATTATAATTGAATATGTATATATATATATTATATATGTATTATGGTATATTTATTATAGTGTTTATTGCATCATAGATCTATGTATTATATATGTATTAATGAAATATATATTATGTAGCTTTCTTCTACATGCATTAATATATATGTTATAATATATGTTAGGGATGTAAATATATGAATATGCTTTTATAAAATATATATGTATGTTTAATTAAGTAATTAGATTATTTATAGTTATTATATGATTATTTATATATATATGTATGGATGTATATTTATTATATATGTTGTATGTGTGTGTTGTTGCTATATTATTATGTACATAATAATAGGAGTGGGTGTATAGTTATTATATAGATATATATATATTATATTAATTGGGTAATATATATATATATATATATATATATATATATATATATATATATATATATATATATATATATTATATTTTCACAGGTTTTTAGCGACGGAGTTTTGGCGACAGCAGCCGCTGTAGCTAAGAGGCGGCGCCATTAATGACAACAGCCGCTGTCATTAATGAGGGACAGCAGCGGCGGGAAATGCAGCATCAGTGACAGCAGGATCGGTGACGGTTGAAAATCGTCACCAAAGCAGCAGCAGCAGTGCAAATTCAAATAATAGCGGCGACGGTGGCTTCAGTGACAGCCAGAACTTTCACTAAAAGCTTGGTTTCAACGTATCAGTGTTTTCCAACTCTGTTTTCAGCAAAAGTTATGTAAAACCCCTATTTCTAAAAACCGTATTTATTATTTTTTTATTAATTAATAATTAATTATAGTAATTATGTGCTAATTAGGAGAAATAGATTTCTAATAATTTTTATTTTAGGTGTTTGTGTATTTCGGAAGTTTATGGAGCAATTATAAATTTTTTCTAATTTATTCCATGTAGGAGACCCTATGGACAGTTGATAGATTTATTGTATACACCAATATAAATTCCTCGAATTATATATATATATATATATATATATATCGGTATATATATATATATATATATATATATATATATATATATATATATATATATATATATATATATATATATATATATATATATATATAAAGTCTATTAATAGAAAAGAATAAAAGAAATAGTAATAAAGTATAATTATAATAAATATACTAGTGATAATAATAAATATACGGTTAATAATAATAATAATAATATTGGTAATAGTAATAATAATAATGCTAATAATAATAATAATAAAAAGAAAAAGAATTTAAAAGAAAAGGAAAAAGAATAACAAATAAAAGAAAAGAAAAGAAAAGAAAAGAAAAAGAATCTAATCATTTAAACCCTTAACTAAACTAATTAATAACTAACTACTCCTAATCCTAAATAACCCAAACCTAATGCTAACTATCCTATTCCCATAAAAATCTCCAGCAGCAACTTCTCCCCTCACGACCCTTCCCATCTTTTCCCCTCTCTCTCTCTCGACCTATATATATATATATATATATATATATATATATATATATATATATATATATATATATATATATATATATATATATATATATACTCAATACACCGAAACCCAACCAATTCCTAAACCCTAACCCTAGCTCCAGCCATCCCCCTCCGGCGACCACCTCCGGCGAACCCCGCGCTGACCTCCGGCCGCCGCCGCCCGGACCGCCGCCCGCCGCCCGCGAGTGCACATCGCGCGTACGCGCGCGCGCATCCGCACAGTTTTGGTCCATCTTCAAGGTGATGTAACTCTCTCATCTCTCAACCTTTTTACGTGCGGTTTGTTCGTGTACGTTCACAACGTAACCCTCTAGGATTTTTATTCAAGCGGGACGAGTTTTTATTCCTTGGATTGGTCGAAAAATCGACCGAAAAATGACCGAAAAACTGACCAAAACAGTTCAGAATTTCGAATCAAAAACCCCATGCTCACACCCAATTTGCCATCAACCTGTTTATTATTTTTGAAAACAAATAAAAGGGTTTTTCTTCTCCACATAACCGAGAATTTTTTTGTTCTTTTAGTTTTTGTTAATTTATTCTATGTGTTAAATTATTCAACCTCCAAATCGACCAAAAACTTGATTTTTAAAATTTAAAAAATTATGATACGCAGCGCGCCCCGCCAAACGGGACCGCTCCGTTATGTACCAAGTTTATCGAAAGGTGTGTATGGTATATCCAGACGTGTGTGCTTTCCTGAAAACTGATTTGGACGCGTGTGCGTGTCGGAATCACCCCATATCCGCGAAAAATCCTTGTATCATAACTTTTGCAAAATATCACGCCATTTAGTGTACGCTCGTCAGAATGCGACGAAACTTGCACCACTGGACTCATGGTATCGCGCTGGTCCTGTGACCCAATTTTTACGCAATTCTGAGACAGTTGACCAAGTCACCAATTGGCGGACCCTACAGTTGACTTTTAGGCAAAATTGTGTCCGGCTCATCGGAATCCATATTTGGACATACCGTTGGGTTCGTATTGACATTTAGAGTTTGTTTGACCTATAATTTGTCCTATTTAGAGACTATTATCCTTGGCATGTTTTTTGGTGCAAAGTGGGCCACACGTGGACCTCACTTTTACCCGAAATTACCGTTTTGCCCCTGTGTCCAAATTGGACGAAAGGGAAGTGCTTTCTAGCTATTTTGCTTTTTCTGGGAACGTTGGTGATATTTATTTCAGCATCCGGAGATGTTCATTCTGAGGCCGTAGCTTCTGACTCTTGGTGTTGACATCTGGACATTACATTTTGTAGCTTTCTTGTCAGGCAAGATACCTTGCCAAATTGCTTACAGTATTTTACATGCTTAGTATATTTTTGTATATTTATTGTATTTCTGTTTATTTATTGCATGTGTAGTTCCTTTCAGTCATTACTATATATTAGATATGTTGATACACACTTGACACTTAGTATCATAGAGGACAATTATTAGGCGTATGGGCTTTTAACCACTCTGGTAAACCGTAGTAACTAGCACGCACTATGGTGGTCATGTTCGATGGTCGCTACCCCCGAGGTATGTCGATTGATGGAGTCCGAGGGTCGCTACCCCAGAGGTATGTCGGCTGATGGTGTCCACTGACGAGCGTATGAGTTGTGAGGATTAGATCGAGTAGCCTACCCTTGCCCATACGTCAAAAAATTGTCCTCATTTCCATTCATATAGATTGTCTTGTACAGCGTACTTATTTATTTTTAAATTATATGCATGTTTACTGTATTCAAATTAGCTCGCTTTTCTGTATCTTGTTACGTCCCTCTGAGGACTTGGTCCTCTGCCAGGTGTATCTGTTCTTGAGTATTTGTAGGAGCGCAGATTTGGATGGTTATATATGTTTCGTGGATGTCCTCTCTTCGAGCCCATGATTGCTAGCTGGTATTCGTATATGGTGTTGTTGTGTTATACTTATTTTATATTTGCTCTTACGTTCGAGTTGGTAGTGGATTTGTTTCCATCCAACTATCATCCTTAGATACTTATGTTGAGATCTAGTTATATAGATGCTGGTTATTCATTTATATTGATTTTCTGTGGATGAGATTTAGATTGTACCCTGTGACTTGTGACATATGTTTATACCACTTGTGGATTTTATATTCATATTACAGCGTACGTATGGGTTTGGTTTCCATATATTGGAGTTGCCATATCCATGCGGCTGGCATGCTTACGTGTTCCTAGGCCTACGTATTTTGGGACTGGGGTGTGACATATTTTTGTGGTGGCCTATGTAGGTCAAGAGCATATTGTCTCGGTTACGTTATTGTACTGAACAAGCCTGCACCTAGGAATAGAGTATAGGATCTCATCCACAATTGACTATGATTCGCTCCCCTTTCAGTCCATTCTATCTGAATAATTGCATCATGCTTGATTCCTGTACTTCCCTAATAGTTCTTTGATAATAGCCTTCTGCTAGAATATAGGAACCCCTATTATTAGGATGATAAATATGGTAG
The DNA here is from genome assembly GCA_036927795.1 of Iris macrosiphon. Lineage (NCBI taxonomy): Eukaryota > Viridiplantae > Streptophyta > Magnoliopsida > Asparagales > Iridaceae > Iris > Iris macrosiphon. The sequence goes on along the minus strand of JAYESA010000006.1, from coordinate 69,265,532 downwards.
CTCACCTATTAAGAATACAACTAGAATATAGACACACCACTAAGTTTAGGATATCTAGTGAACCCTAGAATTCCTTATCTATAGAGTGGTTTACCATTACCCCTTGATATATTATGAGGACTTGGGAGTTGTATAGATACTACTAGAGTTAGTTAGAAGTTTGACCATATTGTTTGACCCTAGTATTGAGGAACCAATAGAAAACCAAAATTGAATATTAGGACTGAACCTAACCTTCATAGTTAGATAAGTAGTGGAGAACTACAAAACTTAGATCATTGTCTTATTAGTAGCAGACAGTACCTTAGGAAGCCAAGAGCAATGAATATAATATTTCTCTTGATTATATCTCGAACATAGCAACTAGCATACCACTCCTCCTTAGAAAGCCATGATGCTATCTAGAGCCCCCTATTTTAATTTTATATATTGTTCCTCTGCGACCTTAGCGTTCGCAAATTGTGCGACGACCAAATTTTGTTCCTCTATTCTTCATCTTTCAACTCGTGCCATTTGACACTGCTGATTATAGACCAAGTAAATTTATTCTATGTTAGGATATATATAGCTTGCTAGGATTTTGGTGGTTACTCTTGAATTTTGAAATTGTGTGCTTAGTAGTTAGAACTTGATGGTTTAAGCTATTCTTGTAGATTGAGACCTGGCGCTTATCCCTTAGTTTTAAATTGTGTACTAAGTACCCCACCTCAATACGAGTTATATTCCCTTTCTTTTGAGGCCAGTAACTGTTCCATTCTTACTATTGATACTTGTACTAAGGCTAAGACTTAGGACGACCATGACCTAATGAAAGAGGATACCCTAATAAGTACCAAGACCCCCTTTTCGTAGACCTTAACAGGAGTTTCTACGGTATCCTTAAGGCAATTACAGTATTAGTTTACTGTTATAAGTTGGGTAGTATACCTCACAACCTAGTATCATATAGTCTTTTGACCTATTATTGAAGTATAACCGAATGACATTACCTATATGCTTGCATAAGAAGATAATATTTCATCAGACTGTAGAACTTAGAGGCTATACCCCTACTTTGTCGACTATCAACTTAGACAAGGAATTAGTATGACAACTGTAGAGATTATGGAGTCTTATCTTTTGTGAACTTGAATTGTTATGTACCTTCTTTCATCATAATCCAGCGTATTTATGTTTGATGTACTACCTTGACTTATGCTGCTATTATAGCCTAGTCTTTGCAAGCTTATTCTTTTATCGAGCTTGCTCATGGCATATGTATTATTGGGTGCACACAATGATACAATTGCCTAATCAGAATCGGTGTATTAAGGTCTAGCTAACCTTAGTGCGCTTGGTTCGCTCTTCGCATGACTACTTTACGTGGATTGAGATATATAGTAGTAGACGAATATACTTGCCCCTAGAAATGTCAGACATATCGTATCAGTTACATAACTATACTGATACGAGCATGTAAATAGGAAATTACCAAAAATAGGATTTCAATCCACAACTGTCCTAACAACTCTCTTTTCGAATTCTTTAATCTCTTTGAACCTCGTATTTGTATTCTATTACCTTTACCTTGAATTCTTTATTATTGCTCTTCGTCTTCCCTTATTTCGGAAAGACGAACCCTCGTGCTAGCATAAGTTGACACTGATAGTACTAGATATACCCCATAAGGCTAATCACATGACTTAGTGACTCTCTTTTATAATTTATTAAGGGCATATCATAGGTGATATGTTTGGTGTTAAAGCTTTAAGGATTGAATAACATAATTAAATAATTTGAGGAATACTTTTCCTAGATGTATAGCCTTAGGTGATAGATGGATAAATTTTAACTTCGGTAGATCGTGAACCCTCACCCAAAATTAGACCTACTTGGCTGAGATAGTAAGACTAAGGTTAGATTGAGTCCAGTTAGAGATAGAACACGATATTTTTATTCAATTTTAAAATAATCACTTAGCGCACCTTATCGTGCTCCGATAATTGGAGCACTACACGAGCCACTGCCTTCCTACAAATTCTACACCCTTATCCTAGACGTGCCCATCATCCAATTCTCATCTTTGTGCAATTTTTCAATTGTTGGGCACTTTTATGCAAAAGAGCATTTAGGTGTCTACCCCGTTGGATATGACACATGAAGAAACCTATTTTTCGCTCATGTGAATTTTTTCCATGATTTTCGAAATGTGCAACGCGCAACATCGTCCACTCCTTTACACCTAGCCTTGCATTTTAAACAATGTAAATCTAATACCATCTTTGACTTCTACCGTGGCTCAATTTTAATTTCGAGGACAAATTTTTTATAAGTTTGGTAGAATGTAAAACCCCTATTTCTAAAAACCGTATTTATTATTTTTTTATTAATTAATAATTTAATTATAGTAATTATGTGCTAATTAGGAGAAATAGATTTCTAATAATTTTTATTTTAGGTGTTTGTGTATTTCAAAAATTTATGGAGCAATTATAAATTTTTTCTAATTTATTCCATGTAGGAGACCCTGTGGACAGTTGATAGATTTATTATATACAACAATATAAATTCCTCGAATTATATATATATATATATATATATATATATATATATATATATATATATATTTATATATATAAAGTCTATTAATAAAAAAGAATAAAAGAAATAGTAAAAAATTATAATTATAATAAATATACTAGTGATAATAATAAATATATGGTTAATAATAATAATATTGGTAATAGTAATAATAATAATGCTAATAATAATAATAATAATAAAATAAAAAAAAATTAAATGAAAAGGAAAAAGAATAACAAATAAAAGAAAAGAAAAGAAAAAGAATCTAATCATTTAAACCATTAACTAAACTAATTAATAACTAACTACTCCTAATCCTAAATAACCCAAACCTAATGCTAACTATCCTATTCCCATAAAAATCCCTAGCAGCAACTTCTCCCCTCACGACCCTTCCCATCTTTTCCTCTCTCTCTCTCTCGACCTATATATATATATATATATATATATATATATACTCAATACACCGAAACCCAACCAATTCCTAAACCCTAACCCTAGCTCCAGCCATCCCCCTTCGGCGACCACCTCCGGCGAACCCCGCGCTGACCTCCGGCCGCCGCCGCCGCCGCCCGGACCGCCGCCCGCAGCCCGCGAGTGCACATCGCGCGTACGCGAGTGCACATCGCGCGTACGCGCGTGCCATGCGCACAGTTTTGGTCCATCTTTAAGGTGATGTAACTCTCTCATCTCTCAACCTTTTTACGTGCGGTTTGTTCGTGTGCGTTCACAATGTAACCCTCTAGAATTTTTATTCAAGCGGGACGAGTTTTCGTTCCTTGGATTGGTCGAAAAATTGACCAGAAAATGACCGAAAAACTGACCAAAATAGTTCAGAATTTTGAATCAAAAACCCCATGCTCACACCCAATTTGCCATCAACCTGTTTATTATTTTCAAAAACAAATAAAAGGGTTTTACTTCTCCACATAACCGAGAATTTTTTTGTTCTTTTAGTTTTTGTTAATTTATTCTATGTGTTAAATTATTCAACCTCCAAATCGACCAAAAATTTGATTTTTAAAATATAAAAAATTGTGATACGGAGCGCGCCCCGCCAAACGGGACCGCTCCGTCATGTACCAAGTTTACCGCAAGGTGGGAACGGTATACCCAGACGTGTGGACTTTCTAGAAAATTGATTTGGACGCGTGTGCGCGTCTGAATCACCCCGTATCCGCAAAAAATCCCCGTATCGCAACTTTTGTAAAATATCGCGCCATTTAGTGTACGCTCGTCAGAATGCGATAAAACTTGTGCCACTGGAATCATGGTATCGCGCTGGTCCTGTGACCGAATTTTTACACAATTCTGAGACAGTTGACCAAGTTGCCAATTGGCGGGCCCCATAGTTGACTTTTTGGGCAAAATTGTGTCCGGTTTATCGGAATCCATATTTGGATATACCGTTGGGTTCGTATTGACATTTAAATTTTTTTTGACCTATAATTTGTCCCATTTAGAGACTGTTACCCTTGGCATATTTTTTGGTGCAAAGTGGGCCACACGTGGACCTCACTTTTACCCGAAATTACCGTTTTGCCCCTGTGTCCAAATTGGACGAAAGGGAAGTGCTTTCTAGCTGTTTTGCTTTTTCTGGGAACGTTGGTGATATTTATTTCAGCATCCGGAGACGTTCATTCTGAGGCCGTAGCTTCTGACTCTTGGTGTTGACATCTGGATATTACATTTTGTAGCTTTCTTGCCAGGCAAGATACCTTGCCAAATTGCTTACAGTATTTTGCATGCTTAGTATATTTCTGTATATTTATTGTATTTTTGTTTATTTATTGCATGTGTAGTTCCTTTCGGTCATTACTATATATTAGATATGTTGACACACACTTGACACTTAGTATCATAGAGGACAATTATTAGGCGTATGGACTTTTAACCACTTTGTTAAACCGTAGTAACTAGCACGCACTATGGTGGTCGTATCCGATGGTCGCTACCCCCGAGGTATGTCGATTGATAGAGTCCGAGGATCGCTACCCCAGAGGTATGTCGGCTGATGATGTCTACTAACGAGAGTATGAGTTGTGAGGATTAGATCGAGTAGCCTACCCTTGCCCATACGTCGAAAAGTTGTCCTCATTTGCATTCATATAGATTGTCTTGTACATCGTACTTATTTATTTTCAAATTATATGCATATTTACTGTATTCAAATTGGCTCGTTTTTCTGTATCTTGTTACGTCCCTCTGAGGACCTGGTCCTCTGCCAGGTGTATCTGTTCTTGAGTATTTGTAGGAGCGCAGATTTCGATGGTTATATATGTTTCATGGATGTCCTCTCTTCGAGCCTATGATTTCTAGCTGGTATTCGTATATGGTGTTGTTGTGTTGTACTTATTTTGTATTTGCTCTTATATTCGAGTTGGTAGTGGATTTGTTTCCATCCAACTATCATCCTTAGATACTTATGTTGAGATCTAGTTATATAGATGCTGGTTATTCATTTATATTAATTTTCTGTGGATGAGATTTAGATTGTACCCTGTGACTTGTGACATATGTTTATATTTACAGCGTACGTATGGGTTTGATTTTCATATATTGGAGTTGCCATATCTATGCGGCTGGCATGCTTACGTGTTCCTAGGCCTACGTATTTTGGAACTGGGGCGTGACAAGTTTGGCAGATTATTATATTTGTGTTTATATACTATATATATATATATATATATATATATATATATATATATATATATATATATGTATTAATATTGAGATAATATACTATTATTGCTATAATTTTTATTTGTATAATATTAGTATATATTTATATATAATATATGAGGGTATTTAGTATATCAAGGTGTTGAGTATTACCTTGTGGAAACCAAGGTAAGTGGGATACTCAAGATACGAGGTTTGGGTATCAAGATTGTGATTTTTGTTGAGATACCAAGTTGGTTCAAAACCATGGTTCCTATTTGATGTGTAATTAATATTCTATATTATTATACATAATTGTTTGATATATATGTATTGTGATGTTTACCTTGGAATTTGCGTATCCGGAGATACGGTATCCTAATATTTTAAGATGTGGTTTTTATGACTTAGATTTAATATCTTGACCCAAGATTTTTGTGTTAGACTTGTACAACCTAGAAATAGATAGTTGACCTTGATTTGACCATAGTTGACCATAGTTGACTTAGAGTTGACCATAGTTGATTTTTGACTTAGAATTGACTTATTGACCTAGAAGTTGACTAGTTTAACTTATTCTTTTTTCGGAACCTTGTATTGATGTTGTATTCCATATCTAGGTCTTCGAGGCACCGAGTCAGCATCTGTCAGACTATTCATTGGACTTCAGGCGAGTACATTCTCTGATAGTTTCTTATTTATGATATCCTCTATGTTCATTGTATCTAGTGTAGATATCCATGTTCTTTTGACACTATGGTTACACGGATTGGTATATCCGGATCTCGTCATGAGATGTTATTCCTTGGTATATGGTGTATATGGTGCAAGTATTGTTTCATTAGTTATCTTGTACATGTACAGACACCGATTCTCGGGAAGAGTCGCTATCTTCTTGGAGAATCTCGTGCCATAGCATACCATGGTTGGATCTATTATACCAGTCGGGGGTGGAGAGTATTAGTATAGATATGTGATCAATATCCCTATTGTATCAAGTACTGATTACTGAATAGTGTTGATCATACACCGCATGTATGAATAGCCAGGCCGCATTGTATCTTGCCCAAGCCAATCACATGTTAATCTAGTACTCACACACTTAGTCATTAGTATTCTTGTTTCATTGTCATATTGTTCATTATTGTATTTATTTCTAGTACTTCCTTATTGTATATATATATCTCTTGTATCTATTGTGCATCTTGTTTATCCACAGCTATTTACTGTTACATAGTTTTTATCATTGATTAGAACTGCTATTAGAGATGTACTCTGCTCCTTTCCTGACTGAATATATTTTTCCAGATGACACTAAGGAGTGGTACCCTACCTATTATGGACCCCAGGATGTTGTGGGTTCAGATTATGAGACCCTGGCTCAGGAGGGACTTATCCCAACTGAGACAGTTGACCCGAGAGTTGTAGCTTCGTAGTATTCTTTTGTACTGGATTTGTCTCCAGCTTATTCTGTATTTCTTCTGACTTATTGATGTATTATTTTAGACTCATGAGTTGTATTGTGACTATTATATTCTTTATCTGATTTGTGCTCATTTCTATCTTAGTTCTGTTATTTAGTATACTATCATTATTGGTGGTTCATTATATTGTTAGATAGATTATCTAGACAGCGTTCTACCGTCAATTCTGTGGCGTAGACTGGGCGTTGTTTTCGACTTGTACCTTTACACCGGGTGCGGGTCGTGACAGCAATTACCTATTATCTGAACACTCCCTCACCTGTACTTGCTTTCAGGAATACCCACTAAGCTCCTATACACTACTTACAACATACTAATCCTTCACACACTAGTTTTCCAACCCTCACACACAAGGGTACCCTAGAGCAACCACCCAGTTCTGATACTTGAGGTACTCCAATTCTGTGCAATGTATTACTGCTCAAGAGCTTCCAGATTTCTGATACCACACTCAAATTTGTACTCAAGTAACACTAACATTGTACTTTCCTGTACTATGCACTTGCCTAAATCTGTGCACTGCACAGTGGTGCAGTGTAGTGCACCCTTGCTGCTACTTGCTCCTCTCCCTCCAGGTCTGAGCACAAGTCCTCAACCTTCCATCTGAGCATCCTCCAAATGAAGGTACAAGGCCTGCACAAAGTGGATTGATTTCCCCTATCTCTGATCAACTTACCCAGTATATTTTTTTCCACATGAGCCTTGTACCCTCACCCAATGACACAGCTACTAGCAGTGGATACACCTCAGATACCCGAGATATCTCCTCTTCTGTACAACACCCCACACACTTGCATTCAATTGCACAAATCTGACACTCACTACAACACACACACTAATGCATACATCTATAACACTATCACTTATAACTAAATCCCCCATTCCTATGATCATTATCTCAACGCAGTCACTCACATACCTGATACATACCTTAGTGTGCACCATGTGGCAATGGCCTTCATCAACTTTAATATGTTGTTGTTGACTGTTGCTTTATGCTAACCTTGACAGTGCACATAGTACACTAATCACACTGTCATAGTGCACGGATCCTGTGCCCGATCCCCCCACACTTTTTACTTGTATCACTCATACTCATAGCTAACACACACACACACACACACACATACACACACATACACACACACACACACACAATGATTAACTAGTTCTCATCCACACTTCACCACTCACTCCCAAACATACACAGTTACTGTCACATTCCCTATTACATTCAGTTAAACACCACCATCAACGCAACAACATATATATATATATAATAATAATAATAATAATACACACATCTAATATATCCCTATATATACAAGTAATGCTTGAGTGAACATACTACCTACCCCAATTTCCATTTCCTTAAATACCTAGAGTGCACTAAAATAGAATACTCATGATACACCCCCAAGCAAGAAGCCAACATCCCCCATACTCTACAAATACTCATATTACAACTCAATTACATATTAATAATAACTATCATAACTAGTTACAATAGGAATTGAGGAGAATTAATACAAATTACCCTAAATGAGCCCCATATCGTAAAATATCACACCGTATCGCGATATGGCCTACTCGTATCCAATTATGGACACATAGCTAGTCCCACAATCCTGATCTAAGTCTAGACTAAATGGTGTCATGACACACACTTGATGCATCAATCTCGTAATTCTTCTAAATTGGACACAAAAACCTATGTAGAAGTCATAATATAGGCCAATTGAGCCTAGAACTTCTTCCTATGGGTAGCCTTAAGCCATGGAAGGGTTCTTAATGGTCAAATACATGAATTAGAGTCTAGAATAAAAAGAATTTATAATTATATCTATTTGGAGATAAATTTCTAATAAATTGCTCAAATAAACACGATCCAGACACAAGCTCCTTGCTAATTCCTCTTTCTCTAAGTGCTCCTTGCAATCCAAGCTGCAATGTTTCTCAATTGATGAAAATAAAAGGGAATGGGAGTGAATTGGGGTGAATTAGTGGAGGAATGAAGTGAATTGGGGATGAACTAAATTGGGGATCTAGAATTGAATGGAGAAATAAAATAAAGAGAGCGAATGAATCCTCCTATGTATGGCCGGCCCCTAGTAAGCCCTTCTCTAAGTAATTTACAATGACCAACATGCTCCCACTAGCTAGTTAGAGGCTTAATTAGGGAGGGCTATATTAGGGAGCTTCTAAACTATTACAAATTAATCTATTCTCCTTAATTAACTAAAGAATGAGTCTAGTTGGGCCTAGTCCAAAGTTGGGCTCAATGTTGTCATGACAAGTCTAATTTGGGTCCACTAGGATCAAGTCTAAATAATAGGCTAGCCCACTAACTAATAAATAAATAGCACAAGAAAAATATTAATTAATAGCACAACATAAATAAATATTAATTTACTAAAAATAAAAATATATAAAATGACTAAAATATCCTCATTTAGAAATATGATGGTTACAAGTCTATCCTCCTTAGGAAAATTTTGTCCTCGAAATTTAAAGATGATTGTATCTCCTCTAGGTCAAACCCCCAACCCGTCTAAAATCATACAAGCATGCAATTTAAAAGAAACCACTAACTATGGTCATATGCAGTGTTATGATCTCTATCCATCATGGTATTACAGTCTCTGCCAGGGTATACTACAAACTATATTATAACACACAAGCAATCTATAAGATACTAATAGGGCACACAAACAATAAATGGAAGGAAAGGAAAATAACAGGACGAAGACAAGCTGACCTATCATCTGTAGCATCGGCCTCCTCGACCGTCATCGCGTATGCTCTGCCCTGCTGGGGTGGCTCTCTCTGCAGGTGTTGAGCAATCTGCGGTGCCACATGTGGCCTAGCTCTATTTCTTTGATCCCGTGCTCCACTATATGGAGGTGCGGTGGGACAGTCTCGCATCAGATGTGTAGCTAACCCACAAAATAGGCACACCTTCAACCTCTTCCTGCAGACATCCTAGGAATGACCAGGCTTCTTGCAATAGTTGCATAGAAAATCCTGCTACATCTGCCTCTGGGACTGCTGCTAAGTTGGAGCATAAACCAGCACCTGAATCTACTACTGCTGTTGTTGTTACTGGATATGTGATCGTTTAGCTGGACCCGCACTACTGCTAGCTTCTCCCAATACCTCTCTCCCCCTCTTGGACTTAAGCTCTAAGTCATCCTCTGCCTGCTGTGCATCCGCTAGAATCTTCTCAAATGTAGCAGTGCTGTGTCTACTAGTATGGGATTTGATCTCCCTGATCAAACCCTTTCTGAACTTCCAGGCCTTCTCCCGAGGATTCTGCCCCTCCATAAAATGGCCCAATCTGTAGAACTTCGCTGCATACTCGTCCACTAACATGCTTCCCCGGACGAGGTCCTGGAACTGGCTCCCTAGGGAACTCAGGGCCACATCCGAAAATAATTTCTCCTTGAAAAGATCTTTAAAATCTTCCCAAATTAATCCTGGCGCCGCCACCGTCGGATCTGTCCGGAACCATGTCAAAGCAATATCAAACATCTGGCTCCCCGCGGCCTCCACATGTAGGCTCTCTGGAATCTGTGCTAGCCTCAAGTTCTGCTCAATATTCTCTATCCAATCATCTGTATATAAGATCCCATCAGTGCCCTCGAAGTCCTTGGGCCCCATCCTCTTGAAGTCAATGATAGTACCCGGCCTCGGCTACTGTGGGTCAGGCTGAGGCGGTACAACATATGGCGGGACTAGAGTAACCCTCTATACCGTTGTAAGTGCTAGATGATGAGCATTCTCGATCCCCTGCCTCATCATATCAGACTGGCTGTGTTGTGCCTCCGTCTGGACCCTCTGAGTCTCCATCATCTGCTGGAATAGTTCAAATATATGCGCATGATCAACTGGTGGTGGGGGTGGTGGAGGCTCCTCCAAAATTGTAGGTACTGTCCTCTGAACTGGAGGTGGAGCACCCCCGAAAGTTGCTGCTGACGCTCTTACCTGGACCGGTGAGGCGACCCTCAGAACTGAAGGTGGTGGAACATCATCTGCTGCCCTCTCAATGGCTGGTCGGGAGGTAACGAATTTCTCGGGAGTTGTAGCTACTCCCGAACGGTAGAATCTGATCTTCGGAGCCATCCTGAAGACATATAAAAATAAAAGAATAAATATTGAGTAAGATACGATATCACCAAAGAAGGACAATAATGTTCGAAGAAACAATATCAGAATAATGAAGAAAGCAAATATTAATAGATTGAAAATATTCCTAGTTGTGATTGAGTATTCGCTCTCACATCCTATCGTCCTATATCCTATCCTATCGCAGGCTCACAGTAGTACAACTAAGCCGTTGCACTACCATGACATCATAATATTGTGAAGACGGACCTGCAAAGGCCACCACAAAAATATGTCACGATCCGCACCCAAAATGAGGGCTCGAGAAAGTGATCAACGCCCAGCCTACATCATAACGATGACGTAGAACGCTGTCTCGGTCAATAGTACTATCTAAACATCTCACACAATATATATAAGGTAACTGTCAAGCCATCTCAACTCCAATTGAAAGAACAATATAATATATGATAAATGGTAAACAATACCCAATCATAATATAAAACTAAAGAAAGATGAAGGCACGATATGGAATAGAAAAAAGAATAAAGAGTCACAATATATCACAAGTCTAAGTCTTATCACAACACAATAGTCTGGTCTCAACACAAGGTCTCAAATAATAATACATGGCATAAAAGTCTAGCTAGAACAAGTACAATATCATAATGGCTAGCTAAGTCTCCTCAGTGGCACTAAATCCTCATGCGGCTCACCATCTTGTGGCCCATAGGTGAGACACATCTCCTTTAACCAATCATCTGAAAAATATATCCAGTCAGGATGGAGCAAAGTACAATCTAATTGCAATTCCAATTAATTGATAAAGACTATAAAACTGTAAATAGTGATAAAATACTAGATAAGAAGGTAAAAGGAAACAAAGTATCACTAAAAATACAAGAAACTAAAGAGTAATAGAGAAACAAAATGGATGAACTTATAAGTAAGTAAAAGCAGGTAGATCTATGTGAACTAAAAAATATGTCAATGTAAATATGCAACAAGCAGAAAATAGAGTAATCCAGAAAAGATAATATCTAACTAGTATTTTAAAATACCAAGTTGACATGTGAACGATTAGGGGATAATATCTGACAAACCACACGTGTCGTGTGTGGCTGCTATTATTACAGTAAGACCATGGGATAGAAAGTATATGTCCACACGTCACCTAGGTATTTTTCTGCCCGACCAGTACTCATGGATCCAGTGTCACGCCCCAGTCCCAAAATATCGAGGGACTAGACACGTGGCAATGGCCAGCAGCACACACCGATGGACAAACCCAATTTAATAGATCCATCGGGGCATACTTAAGCTGTAATACAACAATAAGTAGGTCCAATGATACAAGTCACAGTCTAATCTAATCTCATCCACAACAGATAATCACAGATCAAATGCCAGAATAATGCAAATAAAATAAACTGACATATCTCAATAAAAGTGTCTCGAAGAACAATCCGAGAATAAGTCCGATACATCAATGCAATAGACTGGAAATAAAATAACTAGAAACAGAAATAAATGAGTATCTCAAGCCAATACTCAGGAGAAGTCCTCTGGTATGATCTCGTCCTCGGATCCTGGTTCTGCTCCAATGTAGGCACCTGCTTCTGCTAATGCTACGGAAAGATCTCGTCAGCTAATCCTGGGGACATAATCCGGATCCAGGTCCTCAGGGGACATAGCAAGGTACAAAATAATTCAAGCCAAAATAAATCAGTGCAGCAATAAATGAACAATAGGGTAAATATATAACCAGCTAAGTAATATGCAAGTTGAGAGTTTTAGTCATACTCAGGCTGAGACTACTACAAGATCAGTGTCGGAGAAACCCACAGCAGTATTCTCTCGAAGGGCTAGTACGGTACCAAAGCTCTGTGTCTGAGTCTAAGGCACTTCCATTAAATTATTATATATATATAATCAGCCTTATGTATGGTAAATCTCTCCCCACCCAATGTAATCTCACGTCACAGTTTCATGATGTCTCATGTCCATGTCACGCAAAACCATATCTAATGCAACAAGTCAGGATAAAATCTAAGCATGTAAACTGTGTATGTCATAAACCTGTATCCTATACAGAATCACCATAAATATCTCAGGAAGATTCTATCTCATGAATAGTATCAAGTGTCCTGGGTATAATGTACTTGATAAGACAAGTACGAGAATGTAAAGGGGTCACGATATCCAACTCTAGGTGACACTACACAACTCCACGTACGGTATTGGCACCCGACTATTAATCGGACGCTAAGTAAGTCACACGGTCCTAGGTCAAGCATGTACAATAATATATAAATAAGACAAGAAAATATGTAACAAGAACTGCAATATTGGCAAGGTACACTTGCCTGGGGCTCTGACTCCAACTGTAGCTCTGGTATCAGCGGGTTCTGCAAGGACTACTCCGGTTGCTGAAATAAACATCACCATCAGTCTCAAAAAATATCAAATAACTAGAAACGCCTGTCCTTGAGTCCAATTTGGACACAAGGGCAAAAATTACAGTTTCTGGTCAAAGTGGGTCCACTTGTGGGCCGCTTTGCACCGAAAACCGTGTCAGGGTCAAAGGTCTCCAAATTTGTCAAACTTTGTGTCAACAAGTCTAGAAAGGTGATACGAACCCAACGGAACTTCCAGAACTGGATTTCGATAAGACGATCACAAAATCTCTCGTCAAGTGGAGCCGCGGGGCCCACGATACGCGATTTTGTCAACATTCTCAGAATTGAACCAAACTTGGGTCACAGGACCAGCGTATTGCTACGAGTCTGATGGCATAAGTTTTGTTTCGATCTGACGTGTGTACACAAAGTTACGATGTATTCCAGAACAGGCAGATACGGGACGTTGTCGGCGGATACACGTTGATTCCGGTGTGCACGCACATCCACATCAACTTCTGCAAAATCCCACACGTCCGTATCAATGGCACGCACGTTTTGGTGAAGACCGCGCGACCAAGTCGTCCAGTTTGGCGGGGCATACTCAGTTTTGGGGTGAACCATGGCGTTATTTATCCTGTTTTTGGATCGTGGTATGCGATCGCCACAGGACGCGATGCACCGAGCGAGTTGCACGGACATCAAGAGGGTTACACAGTCTATGTGTCACAACTGACGGAACAGAAAATGGAGCAACGAGGAGAGAGAACGGGTTACCTGAATAGGGCTCCGTGGAACATGAAATTCCCGTGTCCGGGTCCTGTGTCCGTGTACTGTCTCCAGGTTATGTCCGTCTAGATTTTAGGGTTTCCGCTGGAGATCGACGCCGGAGCTGGCTAGGGCAGGGCTGGGTCGACAGAAGGAGGTGCTCAGGCAGAGCTCGTCGGCTCGAGGTGGCTCAGGCGGAGGGTCTGCTGGGGCTTGTCGTGGGCGGCGGAGGCTCGGGAAGGGGGATGACGGTGGAGCGGGGAGAGTCGAGGAAGACGGTGGGGGCTGGGGAGTTCGACTAGGGCATCGGGGAAGATGGTGCTGAGAGGGGCGGAGGAGGAAGGCGGTGCGGGGCTGTGGGTGATGGTGGTGGTCGAGGGGATTTCGTCGGCGGCACTGCGGGAAGAGATGAAGGGGTGGAGGGAGTCGAAGGACAGGGCGGCGGAGCGGGGCGAGTTCTGGGGACGAGTCGAGCGGGGCTGGGCGGAGTGTGTCCGGGCGGCGCTGGGGGTTCGAGGAGGTAGTGGGGAAGTCTAGGGTTCCGTTGGGTGTGGGGTTATTTATAGGGATGCCGCCGGCGGAACAGTAGAATTCGGGTAGAATTAGGATTAGGGTTTCGGTTAGGTAACGGGTTTGGGTCCGCGGGTCGGGTTCAACATGAATCCGGCCCGATCCGCTAACGTTTAAGTATGGGTTTGCGTAGGCGGATTTCGGGTCGGGTTTAGATCCGACCCGACCCGTTAGGTAGGGTTCAGTTTAGTTGAACCAGGTCTGGGTTGGTTTGGTTCAATTGAACCGGGTTTATTTCTAGGGTTTAATTCAGTTTATTTCTACTTAGTTTTTAGGGCTTTAAAGAGGCTTCCGGAGTCCAATAAATTTCCAAAAAATTACCCTATGTCTAGTTTTTTATTTTACACCATAAAATATTATTTTCATAATATTTTAATATTAATTAACAACATATAAAAATTATTTAAATTCAAAATACCTAGGTTTTAATTACAGAAAAATCCCAGAAAATTACACAAAATTGTGAAAATCTAAATTAAAAATTCTTGAAAAATCAAGGGGGTTACAATCTACCACCCTTAAGAGGATTGCGTCCTCACAATCAAAGAATAATCGGTCAACAGAGATGACACTGTTGTAACATTGCTCGAAGCACATCATGATCGAGGAGATTTAAGGATGAGAGTGTGAGAATAACACATAGGGAAGATCATTTCCCTAAGCATTAAAGTTATGCAATTTCCCGAATGAAGGAAATCTAGAAATCTACAGTTCATTACTTATAAAAATATATTAGGTTATCAATTATTAGCAAGTTCAAAATTACTAGGTTAAGGCTGAGGTCACGAACCAACAGGCACGAACTAAAATAAATCTATTGTCACGCCCCAGTCCCAAAAATACGTAGGAATTAGGACACGTAAGCATGCCAGCCGCATGGATATGGCAACTCCAATATATGAAAACCAAATCCATACGTACGCTATAATATGAATATAAAATCCACAAGTGGTATAAAATATAATACAAGTCACAGGGTATAATCTAAATCTCATCCACCAAAATCATATAGAAATAAAATAACCAATGTCTATGAAACTAGATCTCAACAAGAAGTATCTAAAGATGATAGTTGGATGGAAACAAATCCACTACCAACTCGAATGAGAAAAGTAAATACAATATCAGTACAACTCACTCAAACAATAAGTACCAGCTACCAATCACGGCTCGAAGAGAAGACATCCACGAAGCATCTATTCCTTCCAAATTTGTGCTCCTGCAAATACTCAAGAACAGGTACACCTGGCAGCGGACCAGGTCCTCAGAGGGACATAACAAGTATACTTAAACATATGCCAATAAAGTACTGAAAATAAATATCCATTGGGGTCGCCTAACCATCTATGTGAATGCAGTTAAGAACACCTTTTCCCACAAGTGAGCTATCTGACTGAAAACTGGGATTTGGCATGGTTCTCTTTTGAAGAGCCAGGGGCCTAAAAGGCACGTCGTCTTTTGAACGCCGGTGGCCCGTCTGATAGTACATAATATATAGGGGTCATCATCACCCGTATCTCCAGCGGAGAATCCGGGCTTCACAGAAAAAGTGTAAAGGAGCTCAAATGCGGTACTTGTTGTTCTCCCCACCCCATGCTCTAAGCATGTCACATCCATGACACGATTTGGTCCATAGCCTATTCTTAGTACCCTAGCCCAATCCTGCAACCAAACAAGGACAAGGATGGGACCACCGTACTACAATAAGCTATGTCCCTGGACCTCTAATAACTGCCAAGTCTACTAGCATGCAATGTTTCTAACAACAGTTATTCCTAACGCACGGCCCATACGTACAGGAGGCCAGACCTGTCACGCAGTCCGTGATCTATATGAAACTCACACTCGTGTAACCACTGTGTCACGGCCAATGAACCTAATGGTGCTACATGATAATGGGGTAGTCTCATGAACAAGGTCAATGCAAATACATAAATAAAAATATATCGCGACGTCACCGTCGCGAGCATTTTATATAACAATTAAAATATATAAACTAAAGACAGAAAATAAAGATGCATGCAACATATGGAATATAAATAACAGTACAATGGCAAGGTATACTTGCCTGGCAAGAAACTGCAAAATGTCACGTCCAGATGTCCAATACACAGGACCAGAAGCTATGGCCACAGAACAAATGTCTCCGGATGCTGAAATAGATATCACCAACATTTCTAGAATGAACAAAATAGCTAAAAAGCACATCCCTTTTGTCCAATTTGGACACAGGGGCAAAACGGTAATTTCGGGCAAAAGTGGGGTCCACGTGTGGCCCACTTTGCACCGAAAAGCGTGCCGAGGATAACAGTCTCTTAATGGGACAAACTATGGGTTAAACAACTCTAAATGTCAATACGAACCCAACGGTATGTCCAAATTTGGATTCCGATGAGCCGAACAAAATTTGGTCCAAAAAGTCAACTATGGGACCCTCCAATTGGCGATCTGGTCAACCGTCTCAGAAATGCATGAAAATTGGGTCACAGGACCAGCGCGTTACCACGAGTCCAGTGGCGCAAGTTTCGTCACAATCTGACAAGCGTGCACAAAAATACGCGCGAGTTCCATAAAAGTGGCGACACAAAATGTGTCCGCGGATACGGTCTGATTCCGGCGCGCACACGCGTCCGAATCAGTCTCCACGAATTTTCACGTATCCCGTTATGCTGCATGCACAATTCGGTACACTTGGCACACGGCGGGGCAGTCCCGTTTGGCGGGGCGCGCTCCGATCTCCAACTTTTGGAAAACCGGAAAAAGTGGGTGCGCGCAGTTTTATGACGAATACAATTCTGTCCACAGCGACTAGTAGCACAAGGTTAATATACAGAAAATAAACTAGGTCATGTAATCTACAGGTATCAAAAAGAATCACCGAATTCGGATCTCTGTGGTGGGAGATACGAACTCGGCAATATGGGTGGTCAATCTGGAATTCTGCGATTGCAGAATTCTGTCTGCTCGCACTGACTTGGGCGCTATTTTTCACCTAGGGACACACGTTTTTCGAGGTTGACTATAAAACAAATACTGGAGAGGGTTGAGGGAAGATCATACCTATGAAAACGGAACAGCGTTTGGATGAGCGAGTCAACAGAAAAATACGCCGGAGCGAAGGTGTCTCGAGTGGGAGACTGCAGTTCACGATGTCGGCGTCGATGGGATGATTGGATGGCTTGGGAAGGCTTCTCTGGCTGCGGTGACGGCTCTAGATGGGAAGAGGAAGTCTGGAGTTTTAGGTTAGGGTTTTTGGGAGCTAATATATATATATATATAATATATTAAGAGAGAGAGGGAGTTGAGGAGATCGGATTTTCGCGGGTTGGAACAAAAGGCTGAAGGTCGGGTGAAGTGGGATTAAATGGGCGGGCTCCCTCTGGCTGAGTGGGTGAGGACTTAATTATTCGCTGAAGGCTGCTAAGGGGAAAAGCAAAGTTAAGGAAAAGTAAAGTTAAGCAACTTCCTATGTTGGTTTAAGTATAATAAATAGTATATTATTAATATTATTATTATTATTAATATTATTATTCTTATTCTTATTATTAAATAATTTCTTTTACTTAATCCTTTCTTTTCCTATTAATAAAATATATATATACATATATATATATTTGTATATACATATATATATATATATATATATATATATATATATATATATATATATATATATATATATATATATATATATATATACTCATAAGAAAATTTATAGATTAGGGTATTGCACATCGTTATGCTAGCAACTGCTCAAGGGGTCTCCTACATTGAATAAATTCCGAAAAATTTCTGATGGTCCCATAAGTCATCTATGTGCCCGAACACCTAACATAAAAATTATAAAAAAACTATTTCTCCTATTTAGACCTCATTACTGCAATTTAATTAATAATTAATAAATAAAAATGTATATATGATTTTCTAGGAAGGGGGTTTTACATTCTACCCAACTTATAAAAATTTCGTCCTCGAAATTAAAATTAAGCCACGATAGAATGTAAGGATGGTATAAGATTTGCATTTTTTAAAATGCAAGGCTAGGTTTAAAGGGGTGGGCGATGTTACACGTTGCACATCCCGAAGAAAAAAAAATTATGGAAAAATTCATATGAGCGAAAAATAGGTTTCTTCATGTGTCATGTCCAATGGTGTGGACACATAAATGCTCTTTTGCATAAAAGCGTCCAACAATTAGAAAATTGCACAAAGATGAGAATTGGATGATGGGCATGTCTAGGATAAGGGTGTAGAATTTGTAGGAAGGCAGTGACTAGTGACTTGCTCCATTTATCGAAGCAATGGTAAGGCGTGTCAAGTGATATAACTATTATAAAATAAAATATCGGGTTCTATCTCTAACTGGACTCAGCTAACCTTAGTCTCACTAACTCAGCCAAGTAGGTCAGATTTTGGGTGAGGGTTCACAATCTGCCGAACTTAAAACAATATCGTCCTCAAAATTGAAATAAGGCAGAATCGGTTAATCCTTTATGTACAATAAGGCAAGTCAGTCGCAATCTTCTTGCGATAACTAAAATCCTAGTCATATCCATTGCAATCACTTCTAGGTTAAGATGACCACTGCTCCAATCAAAATTTAACCTATGGTTATCTCTTCTCCCCTTGTTTCAAATTATCCACATCCACATAACATCTCCAAGTTTTACATACTCATATAACTTTTATCTCACGATCTCTAACTATCATAATCTCCTTTAGAAGTGGTTTGAGTCCAATATATTCCCATTTTCACTTATAAAATTTTGTATGCCTCAACTCTTTAATTCCATTCACATCCTCATTATTTCAAATAGGTCGTCCAACCCAAAATTTTAATTCTTAATTCAAATCGCCAAATTAAAAAATAATTTAAATGCAGTCCACCAATATTCAAGTCTGAAATTCTATATTTATCCTTTAAATTCAAATTGGTGATTCTACCTTCATTGTTCATAAATTTAACTCATGCACTTAAGGTATAAATATTGGGTCCTTAATATCAATTCATTGATCCTCATCATCTTAGTCATCCTTCTAAATTTCTCAAAATTACAATGACTTGAATCTCCCAATCTAATCTTACTTGATCACAATCTAAAAGAAATTCCTCCCGAGTTGGCAATGCACTACTACCCAACTTAGAATTTATCCACCTATCACCTAAGGCTATATACCTTAAGAAAATATCCCTTAATTTATTTACTCATGTCGTTCAATCTTCGAAACTTCAACGCCGATCATATCACATATGATATGTCCTTAATTACGAAAGAATAATCCTCAAGTATGTGATCGGCCTATGGGGTATATCTAGTACTCTCTGTGTATCAAACTTTATACCCAGCACGAGGTTTCGTCTTTCCGAGATAAGGGAAGACAAAGGTCAATAATAAAGAGTTCAAGGGCAGCGTAATAGAATAGAAGTATTGGGATCAAGGCGTTTAAAGAATTCAATTGGGAATTGTCAAAGCAGTTGTGGATTGAAATCCTATTTTTGGTAATTTCCTATTTACATGCTCGTATCAGTACAGTTATATAACCGATACGATGTGTCAGACACAAAAATATGTCTAGGGCAAGTGTATTCGTCTACTAATTACTATATATCTCAATCCACGTAAAGTAGTTATGCGAAGGGCGAACCAAGTGCACTAAGGTTGATCAGACCGTAATACACTGATTCTGAAATGCATTATTGTGGGCGCCCACTAATACATATGTAGTGAACAAGCTTGATAAAGAATAAGCTTGCAAAAAAACTAGGCTATAATAGCAGCATAAATCAAGGTAGTACAGCAAATATGAATACGCTAGATTATGATGAAAGAAGGTTCATAACAATTCAAGTTCACAAAAACAAAAGCAAAATAAGCAATAATAATGAAAGACTACACAATTTCTACAGTTGTCATATTAATTCCTTGTCTAAGTCGATAGTCGACAAAGTAGGGGTGTGAGTCTCTAAGTTCTATAGTCTGAATAAACACTATCATCTTATGTTAGCATACAATTAATGCCATTCAGTTACACTTCATCAATGGATCACAAGGGCTATATAATACTAGGTGGTGAGGTATACTACCCAACTTATAAAAATTAAACTAATACGGTGACAGTCTTAAGAGGGTCCTACACAATAATCTTGCACATGTAAATAAAACAGAAACTCTTTATTAGGGTATATGAGGAAAAAAATCTTGGTATTGATTAGGGTATCCTTTTTATGTAGGTAATGGTCATCCTAAGTCTTAATCATAATGCTCATAGAACATGTGTCAATAGTAAGGATAGAAGAGTTACTGGCCGTTTAAGGGGAAAGGAAATATAACTCATATTGAGGTGTGGTACAAGTTACGCAATTTAAAACTAAGGGATAAGCACCAGGTCTCAATCTACAAGAATAACTTAACTATCAAGTTCTAACTACCAAGCATAAAAAATTTCATATTCAAGACTACAACTATAATCCTAGCAAACTATGAGCCCTTAACAAAGAATAAATTTACTTGGCCTACTATCCGAAGTGTCAGATGGCACGAGTTGAAAGATGAAGAGAAAAAACGTAATTAGCCGTCGCAAAATAGCGAGCGCTATGGTCGCAGGGAAACAATATATAAAATAAAGATAGAGGGCTCTAGATAGCATCATGGTTCTCTAAGGGGAGCGGGGTGTTAGTTGCTATGTTCGGAGTATGATCAAGGAAGAAGTGTTGATTACATTCCTCTAGGCTTCCTAGGGTGCTGTCTACTAATAACAAGACAATGATATAAGTTTATAGTTCCAATATCATCTAACTATGAAGGTTAGGTTCAGTCCAAACATTAAGTTTTTGTTTTCTATGGGTTCCTCAATGCTAGGGGCAACCATTATGGTAAACTTCTAACTAACTCTAGTAATGTCTATACTACTCTTAAGTCTTCATAATATATCATGGGTAATGGTAAACCAATTCTAAAGGTAAGGAATTCTAGGATTTACTAGATATTCTAAACTTAGTGGTGTGTCTATATTCTCGTTGTATTCTTAATAGGTGTGCTACTCTAATTATCATCCTAATAACAGGGGTTCCTATATTCTAGCAGAAGGCTATACTCAAAGAATTATTAGGGAAGTACAGGAATCAAGCAAGATGAAATTGTTCAAATAGAACAGATAGGAGGAGGATGAATCATAGTCAATGTGGATGAGATCCTATACTCTAGTCCTAGGTGCAGGCTTGTTCGGTACAGTAACGTAACCGAGACAATATGCTCTGACCTGCATGGGCCACCACAAAAATATGTCATGCCCCAGTCCCAAAAATACGTAGGACTTAGGACACGTAAGCATGCCAGCCGCATGGATATGGCAACTCCAATATATGGAAACCAAATCCATACGTACGCTGTAATATGAATATAAAATCCACAAGTGGTATAAAATATAATACAAGTCACAGGGTATAATCTAAATCTCATCCACCAAAATCATATAGAAATAAAATAACCAATGTCTATGAAACTAGATCTCAACAAGAAGTATCTAAAGATGATAGTTGGATGGAAACAAATCCACTACCAACTCGAATGGGAAAAGTAAATACAATATTAGTACAACTCACTCAAACAATAAGTACCAGCTACCAATCACGGCTCGAAGAGAAGACATCCACGAAGCATCTATTCCTTCCAAATCTGTGCTCCTGCAAATACTCAAGAACAGGTACACCTGGCAGCGGACCAGGTCCTCAGAGGGACATAACAAGTATACTTAAACACATGCCAATAAAGTACTAAAAATAAACATCCATTGGGGTCGCCTAACCATCTATGTGAATGCAGTTAAGAACACCTTTCCCCACAAGTGAGCTATCTGGCTGAAAACTGGGATTTGGCATGGTTCTCTTTTAAAGAGCCAGGGGCTTAAAAGGCACGTCGTCTTTTGAACGCCGGTGGCCCGCCTGATAGTACATAATATATAGGGGTCATCATCATCCGTATCTCCAGCGGAGAATTCGGGCTTCACAGAAAAAGTGTAAAGGAGCTCAAATGCGGTACTTGTTGTTCTCCCCACCCCATGCTCTAAGCATGTCACATCCATGACACGATTTGGTCCATAGCCTATTCTTAGTACCCTAGCCCAATCCTGCAACCAAACAAGGACAAGGATGGGACCACCGTACTACAATAAGCTATGTCCCTGGACCTCTAATAACTGCCAAGTCTACTAGCATGCAATATTTCTAACAACAGTTATTCCTAACGCACGGCCCATACGTACAGGAGGCCAGACCTGTCACGCAGTCCGTGATCTATATGAGACTCACACTCGTGTAACCACTGTGTCACGGCCAATGAACCTAATGGTGCTACATGATAATGGGGTAGTCTCATGAACAAGGTCAATGCAAATACATAAATAAAAACATATCGCGACGTCACCGTCGCGAGCATTTTATATAACAATTAAAATATATAAACTAAAGACAGAAAATAAAGATGCATGCAACATATGGAATATAAATAACAGTACAATGGCAAGGTATACTTGTCTGGCAAGAAACTGCAAAATGTCACGTCCAGATGTCCAATACACAGGACCAGAAGCTATGGCCACAGAACAAATGTCTCCGGATGCTGAAATAGATATCACCAACATTTCCGGAATGAGCAAAATAGCTAAAAAGCACATCCCTTTTGTCCAATTTGGACACAGGGGCAAAACGGTAATTTCGGGCAAAAGTGGGGTCCACGTGTAGCCCACTTTGCACCGAAAAGCGTGCCGAGGATAACAGTCTCTTAATGGGACAAACTATGGGTTAAACAACTCTAAATGTCAATATGAACCCAACGATATGTCCAAATTTGGATTCCGATGAGCCGAACAAAATTTGGTCCAAAAAGTCAACTATGGGACCCTCCAATTGGCGATCTGGTCAACCGTCTCAGAAATGCATGAAAATTGCGTCACAGGACCAGCGCGTTACCACGAGTCCAGTGGCGCAAGTTTCGTCACAATCTGACAAGCGTGCACAAAAATACGCGCGAGTTCCATAAAAGTGGCGACACAAAATGTGTCCGCGGATACGGTCTGATTCCGGCGCGCACACGCGTCCGAATCAGTCTCCACGAATTTTCACGTATCCCGTTATGCTGCATGCACCATTCGGTACACTTGGCACACGGCGGGGCAGTCCCGTTTGGCGGGGCGCGCTCCGATCTCCAACTTTTGGAAAACTGAAAAAAGTGGGTGCGCGCAGTTTTGTGACGAATACAATTCTGTCCACAGCGACTAGTAGCACAAGGTTAATATACAGAAAATAAACTAGGTCATGTAATCTACAGGTATCAAAAAGAATCACCGAATTCGGATCTCTGTGGTGGGAGATAAGAACTCGGCAATATGGGTGGTCAATCTGGAATTCTGCGATTGCAGAATTCTGTCTGCTCGCGCTGACTTGGGCGCTGTTTTTCACCTAGGGGCACACGTTTTTCGAGGTTGACTATAAAATAAATACTGGAGAGGGTTGAGGGAAGATCATACCTATGAAAATGGAACAGCGTTTGGATGAGCGAGTCAACGGAAAAACACGCCGGAGCGAAGGTGCCTCGAGTGGGAGACTGCAGTTCGCGATGTCGGCGTCGATGAGATGATTGGATGGCTTGGGAAGGCTTCTCTGGCTGCGGTGACGGCTCTAGATGGGAAGAGGAAGTCTGGAGTTTTAGGTTAGGGTTTTTGGGAGCTAATATATATATATATATAATATATTAATAGAGAGAGGGAGTTGAGGAGATCGGGTTTCCGCGGGTTGGAACAAAAGGCTGAAGGTCGGGTGAAGTGGGATTAAATGGGCGGGCTCCCTCTGGCTGAGTGGGTGAGGACTTAATTATTCGCTGAAGGCTGCTAAGGGGAAAAGCAAAGTTAAGGAAAAGTAAAGTTAAGCAACTTCCTATGTTGGTTTAAGTATAATAAATAGTATATTATTAATATTATTATTAATATTAATATTATTATTCTTATTATTAAATAATTTCTTTTACTTAATCCTTTCTTTTTCTATTAATAAAATATATATATACATATATATATATTTGTATATACATATATATATATATATATATATATATATATATATACTCATAAGAAAATTTATAGATTAGGGTATTGCACATCGTTAGGCTAGCAACTGCTCAAGGGGTCTCCTACATGGAATAAATTCCGAAAAATTTCTGATGGTCCCATAAGTCATCTATGTGCCCGAACACCTAACATAAAAATTATAAAAAACTATTTCTCCTATTTAGACCTCATTACTGCAATTTAATTAATAATTAATAAATAAAAATGTATATATAATTTTCTAGGAAGGGGGTTTTACATCTATAAACAGATAACTACGAAAAATTATGCGCATTAGCTACTCCATGGGTCTGTGCATCTTCCAAAGTCATCGCTGAAGCTTGTTCACGTCCTTGCAGTTGATTCCTCTGTTGCTGTTGAGCTTGCTGGAAGAGTACGGCCTGGGGTATCAAAGGTGGCCTCGACTGGTTCTCTCTTGGAGGTGGTGGTATGACTCCTTCAACTTCCGTTTACGGTAATCCCAAAGCTGGACAGGCTAGCCTCGGTACTGGTAACGCTTGTTGGTTTACCCTTGGTGCTTTTTCTCGACGCTCAGGGTATTTTCTCAATGAATGCTGACTGGATCCGCAAGCTAAACATACTTTCCTTTTTCGTCTGCACTCGTTCTCAATATGGCCTCGCTTGCGACAATATTGACAGATAGTTAGTGCCTGTGAAGATGCTTCTGATGGCTGGTGCAGGCGAAAACTCTTTGCAATTTCTTCCTGTAGTACTCCGGCTGGTGCTGATGTGGCTGGTTGATGAATCATCAATACTTTCTCTCGATGCTGAGAATAGTCCTTGGCTAAGTGTTGGTTGGTTCTGCAAATCAAGCATAATCCTAACTTGCGTCTGCACTCCTTATTAATATGGCCTATCTTGCCACAGTAGTGACAAGTAGAAAGAACTAAGGCTCTTGGTGCTGCCCTCGATGGTGGATTCATCTGTGGTCGCTTTGCAGCTCTTTCCTGCTGTGCTTGGTCTGGTGCATGCGGCCGCTTCTGGCTGGACTCTATCCTATTGATGTACTCCATGGCCTGTGCTGTAGCAAGAACGTCAGTTGCAATGGAGCTGATTAACTTTTGTAGCTCTGAGCTAAGTCTGTAAATGTACTCCTCCGTTTGGCTTTGCTGATCCTTCTGATAGGCTTGCATCATCGTGTAGTACATTTGAAATATCTGTTGCACATCCATAGCTTGCCCTTGTGGAATGGTAGGCATCGGTGGAGTAAACTACGTCGATGGTGGAACGTCATCTCGCTGAATTCTCGAGGCGTGCTGACTTGCTTGATTGCGTTGTTGAGCTGCTTGACCTTCATCAACTGGTGTTACTTTATCTTCGTTGGTTACCACAACATCTCGTGGTAATCTTGCAGGAGTCTCGTCGTTTGCTTATGAATCCATAACTCTGCAACCAAAATAAACAATAAGAGGTGCACAAAAATCAAGGCAGGATGCAAGTCAAGAATTTAATTCGAATCTGATATAGATATCAAGAACGTTTCAAGCAAGTGGATGAGATCCTAAAAACTTATCCTATTCTTATTGCAGGCTTGCTCGGTCCCTAAGTTGAAACCAAACAATTTAGTCGTTGACCTGCATGGGCCACCACAAAAACTATGTCACGCCCCAGTCCCAAAATATCGAGGGACTAGACACGTGGCAATGGCCAGCAGCACACACCGATGGACAAACCCAATTTAATGGATCCATCGGGGCATACTTAAGCTGTAATACAATAATAAGTAGGTCCAATGATACAAGTCATAGTCTAATCTAATCTCATCCACAACAGATAATCACAGATCAAATGCCAGAATAATGCAAATAAAATAAACTGACATATCTCAATAAAAGTGTCTCGGAGAACAATCCGAGAATAAGTCCGATACATCAATGCAATAGACTGGAAATAAAATAACTAGAAACAGAAATAAATGAGTATCTCAAGCCAATACTCAGGAGAAGTCCCCTGGTATGATCTCGTCCTCGGATCCTGGTTCTGCTCCAATGTAGGCACCTGCTTCTGCTAATGCTAATGCTCCGGTCCCGTATACCTTGGAAAAGATCTCGTCAGCTAATCTTGGGGACATAATCCGGATCCAGGTCATCAGGGGACATAGCAAGGTACAAAATAACTCAAGCCAAAATAAATCTGTGCAGCAATAAATGAACAATAGGGTAAATATATAACCAGCTAAGTAATATGCAAGTTGAGAGTTTTTGTCATATTCGGGCTGAGACTACTACAAGATCAGTATCGGAGAAACCTATATCAGTATTCTCTCGAAGGGCCAGTATGGTACCAAAGCTCTGTGTCAGAGTCTAAGGCACTTCCATTAAATTATTATATATATATAATCAGCCTTATGTATGGTAAATCTCTCCCTACCCAATGTAATCTCACGTCACAGTTTCATGATGTCTCATGTCCATGTCACGTAAAACCATATCTAATGCAACAAGTCAGGATAAAATCTAAGCATGTAAACTGTGTGTGTCATAAACCTGTATCCTATCCAGAATTACCATGAATATCTCAGGAAGATTCTGTATCATGAATAGTGTCAAGTGTCCTGGGTATAATGTACTTGATAAGACAAGTACGCGAATGTAAAGGGGTCACGATATCCAACTCTAGGTGACACTACACAACTCCGCGTACGGTGTTGGCACCCGACTATTAATTGGACGCTAAGTAAGTCACACGGTCCTAGGTCAAGCATGTACAATAATATATAAATAAGACAAGGAAATATGTAACAAGAACTGCAATGTTGGCAAGGTACACTTGCTTGGGATTCTGACTCCAACTGTAGCTCTGGTATCAGCGAGTTCTGCAAAGACTACTCCGGTTGCTGAAATAAACATCACCATCAGTCTCAAACAATATCAAATAGCTAGAAACGCCTGTCCTTGAGTCCAATTTGGAAACAAGGGCAAAAATCACAGTTTCTGGTCAAAGCGGGTCCACATATGGACCGCTTGCACCGAAAATCGCGTCAGGGTCAACGGTCTCCAAATTCGTCAAACTTAGTGTCAACAAGTCTAGAACGGTGATACGAACCCAACGGAACTTCCAAAACTGGATTCCGATGAGCCGATCACAAAATCGTCCGTCAAGTGGAGCCGCGGGGCCCACGATACGTGCTTTTGTCAACGTTCTCAGAATCGAACCAAACTTGGGTCACAGGACCAGCGTATTGCTATGAGTCCGATGGCATAAGTTTTGTTTCGATCCGACGTGTGTACACAAAGTTACGACGTGTTACAGAACAGGCAGATACGGGACGTTGTCGGCGGATACGCGTTGATTCCGGTGTGCACGCACATCCAAATCAACTTTTGCGAAATCCCACACGTCCGTATCAACGGCGTGCACATTTTGGTGAAGACCGCGCACGACCAAGTCGTCCCGTTTGGTGGGGCGTACTCAGTTCCGGTGTGAAACAGGGCGTTGTTTTTCCTGTTTTTGGATCGCGGTATGCGATCGCCACAGGATGCGACGCACCGAGCGAGTTGCACAGGCATCGAGAGGGTTACACAGTCTACACGTCATAACTGATGGAACGAAAAATGGGGCAACGAGGAGAGAGAACGGGTTATCTGAACAGGGCTCCGTGGAACCTAAAATTCCCGTGTCTGGGTCCTGTGTCCGTGTACTGTGTCCGTCTAGGTTTTAGGGTTTCCGCCGGAGATCGACGCCGGAGCTGGCTAGGGCAGGGCTGGGTCGACAGGAGGAGGTGCTCAGGCAGAGCTCGTCGGCTCGAGGTGGCTCAGGCGGAGGGTCTGCTGGGGCTTGTCGTGGGCGGCGGAGGCTCGGGAAGGGGGACGACGGTGGAGCGGGGAGAGTCGAGGAAGACGGTGGAGGCTGGGGAGTTCGACTAGGGCGTCGGGGAAGATGGTGAGGAGAGGGGCGGAGGAGGAAGGCGGTGCGGGGCTGTGGGTGATGGTGGTGGTCGAGGGGATTTCATCGGCAGCACTGCGGGAAGAGATGAAGGGGAGGAGGGAGTCGAAGGACAGGGCGGCGGAGCGGGGCGAGTTCTGGGGACGAGTCGAGCGGGGCTGGGCGGAGTGTGTCCGGGCGGCGCTGGGGGTTCGAGGAGGTGGTGGGGAAGTCTAGGGTTCCGGTGGGTGTGGGGTTATTTATAGGGATGCCGCCGGCCGGAACAGTAGAATTAGGATTAGGGTTTCGATTAGGTAACGTGTTTGGGTCCGCGGGTCGGGTTCAATATGAATCTGGCCCGATCCGCTAACGTTTAAGTATGGGTTTGGGTAGGCGGGTTTCGGGTCGGGTTTAGATCCGACCCGACCCGTTAGGTAGGGTTCGGTTTAGTTGAACCGGGTCTGGGTTGGTTTGGGTTGGTTTGGTTCAATTGAACCGGGTTTATTTCTAGGGTTTAATTCGGTTTATTTTTACTTAGTTTTTAGGGCTTTAAAGAGGCTTTCGGGGTCCAATAAATTTCCGGAAAATTATCCTATGTCTAGTTTTTTATTTTACACCATAAAATATTATTTTCATAATATTTTAATATTAATTAACAACATATAAAATTTATTTGAATTCAAAATACCTAGGTTTTAATTACAGAAAAATCCCAGAAAATTACAGAAAATTGTGAAAATCTAAATTAAAAATTCTTGAAAAATCAGGGAGGTTACATCCAGTTCCGACATGAAGAATCTTAATAGTCCAGAAAATGTCAATAGGACAGATATATATTAGTCCGGTAATTTATCAGTCCAGAATAGTCGATAGGCCTGATACCATGTATCTCAAGATAATGAATCCATACAATACAAATCCGTGTATCCAAAGTATCATAAAGCAGGTAGAACAAAATTATAAAACAAGAATCGTAGTAAATATCAAATAATGAAAACTATTAGAGAATGTACTCGCCTCTGATCCTGAGCAAAAGGTATGACTCGGTGTCCGAGCTGATGTCTCACAACCCTATATATGAAATATCATGTTAATTGGGTGTAATAAAGTAATAAATCACTAAAATGAGTCAAAATATACTTTCTATTCCATTTCTAGGTCATACTAGTCAAACTAGGTCAACACCCTAATTTTTGGTCCATACCTAGCTTTTAGGGTGATTACAGGTCCATACTAGTGAATTCTAGGTAATACTAGGTCATGGTTAGGTTTCTAGGCTAATGCTAGCTAACATTAGCTATACTAGTCAATATATGCACTAATTATCATATAATATCACACTGTCATAGTGCACAGTTCCTGTGCCCGACCCCCCCACACTCTTCACTTGTATCACCAACACTCATAGCTTACACACACAATGATACACTAGTTCTCATCCACACTTCAACACTCACTCCCATACATACATAGTCACTGTCACATTCCCTTTTACATTCAGTTAAACACCACCATCAACACAACAACTGATATATATATAAAAGTTATATATATGCACTAGTGTGTGTATATATATATATATATTTATATAATAATAATAATAATAATAATAATAATAATAATAATAATAATAATAATAATAATACACACCATCTAATATATCCCCATATATGTACAAGTAATGCTTGAGTGAACACATTACCTAAATTTCCATTTCCACAAATACCTAGAGTGCACTAAAATAGAATACTCATGATACACCCCAAGCAACAAGCCAACATCCCCTATACTCTACAAATACTCATATTACAACTTAATTACATATTAATAATAACTACCATAACTAGTTACAATAGGAATTGAGGAGAATTAACACAAATCACCCTAAATGAGCCCCATATCATAAAATATCACACCATATAGCGATACTGCCTACTCGTATCCAATTATGGACCCATAGCTAGTCCCACAAACCCGATCTAAGTCTAATTAGACTAAATTGGTCTTATGACACACACTTGATGTATCAATCTCGTAATTCTCCTAAATTGGACACAAAAATCTATGTAGAAGTCACAATATAGGTCAATTGAGCCTAGAACTTCTTTCGATGGGTAGTCCTAAGCCATGGAAGGATTTCTAATGGTCAAATGTATGAATTAGAGTCTAGAATAAAGGGAATTCAAAATTATACCTATTAGGGGATGAATTCCCAATAAATTGCTCAAATGGATACGATCCGGACATACGCTCCTTGCCAATTTCTCCTTCTTCAAGTGCTCTTTGCAATCCAATCTCCAATTCTTCTCAATTGATTAAAATTGAAGGAAATAAGAGTGAATTGGGGTAAATTTGGTAGAGGGATGAAGTAAATTGGGGATGAACTAAATTAGGGATCTAGAATTGATTGAAGAAATAAAATAAAGAGAGAGAATGAATCTTCCTATGTAGGGCCAGCCCATAGTAACCCCTTCTCCAAGTAATTTACAATGACTAACATGCCCCCACTAGCTAGTTATGAGATTTAATTAAGGAGAGCTATATTAGGGAGCTTCAAAACTATTACAAATTAATCTATTCTCCTTAATTAAATAAAGAATGAGTCTAGTTATGCCTAGTCCAAAGTTGGGCTCAATGTTGTCATGACAAGTCTAATTTGGGTCCACTAGGATCAAGTCTAAATAATAGGCTAGCCTATTAACTAATAAATAAACAGCACAAGCACAATATTAATTAATAGCATAACATAAATAAATATTAATTCACTAAAAATAAAAATATACAAAATTACTAAAATACTCTCATCTAGAAATGTGATGGTTACACTTGTTACCCGGTTATGGGCATATATGCTTGTCGATATATCCGACAGTGGCACTAGCTGCGCTATGTCGATCGGTGATATAGGCATCATATATTTCTGGCAACTAGTTTGCAGCTAATGCCAGACACTTATCTTTACCTATCCATACACATCCAAGTTGTCTTTAAAGTACATTCACTTAGTTTGTTAGTTCACCCTTATGTTTACACAATATTTATATTATGACATATACTTTTTGTATATTGTTACATCCCTTTGAGAACCTAGTTTCCTGCCAGATTTGTAGTATTGATTGACGTTGAGTTCTGTTGGAGCTGCTGTTGAGTATCATCTCAGTATACATGTATCATTATTAGGTATTTGTATTAAGTCTTTCATTGTTCATCTATTATGCTTTTATTACTTATTTTTTGCTTTTATAAGCCTAGTGTTTATAGGCATGTATTATTCTCTTGGCCTATTTGGACTAAAGTATTATTGGGCTGTAGACTAATGACGCCCATTGTTCTTTCTTGATATTTAAAATTATCATGGATTGAGATATAGTTAGTTGATAGATCTTAGAGATATATTGCCTGATCACTTGACCTTGGACAGCGCAAGTACGCTTTGACGGGTCCATTAAACTAGGAAATCCTTCAGAGTCTTAGGAGCTGGCCATTGCCACATGGCTGGTCCCATGTATTTTTGGACTGGGGAATGACAACTTGCTTAGCATATTACCTTTATTTATGTGGATGAGATTAGATTTATGTTGGTGACCATTGATATTTCATGAACTATAGTTCATTTACAGCGTAAGCATGTATTCGTTGGTTCCAATTGTAGTAGCCTTCGTATACATGCTAGCTGGCATAGTCACGTAATGGTCCTAAGTATTTTGGGACTGGGGCATGACAACCTCACCGTAAATCTTTCATGCCTGTCCTCGATTTCCTTCTTCCTCCGGAATATGCTCTCATTTCATTTAGCTTCTTCACCTTTCGCTGGCCCAAATAAGCGGATGATGTGGTTCCCTTGAGATTTAAGATCATGAACTTGTCCACCTCCATGTACGACACTGAATCTCTCTAGTATATATGTATTCTCGAGCAGAATATCATGTATTGTACATGCCATTAATGATACACAACTCCTACAGAACTATGTAAATAAAGATGTATCCACCTCAGATATAGTTTGTTGCATACCTTGATCTCCTTCCTTGCTTCGAACTGCTAAAACATATGTCGATCCTTTAGATTTTGGCAAACCACCTGTCACCAAAATTGGATCCGAAGAACAACCCCCACCTAGAGACCGACCATATATCATAATACCGATAGACTGACCCTCAATCTTTGACTCATCTCCATTTGTAGATTTATCTTGACTAATCTAATCCTTTATATCCCTCAAATCATCTCGAAGACTCCCTTTGACAAGTTTTCGACGATCATCAAATTCCTGCCGAATATCCCTTGAGTCTGTATTCAATGTCTGTGGCATGCATGTACACCTCAGCAACTTGAGCTTGTACATACCATAACATATATCTTTTTGAGCCAACAATTGAGAACTCTTCGTAAGCTTTCAATCTTTGTGCCCCAAATATACTACGACAACCATCATCTGCCAGCTTTCCTACTAAAATGCAAAATCAATATATGATGAACCCCTATGAGAACGAGCTTCTCGCCAAGCTCCATTGTCGTGCACATCACCGATGCCCAAAAATACAATTATCCTATTGGTTGCCCCTCTTCACATGTCCAAACCTAATGCTTTGGTATGTTGTAAAAATACTCTTATAAGGAGTGGTGTGATACAACACCCCCGTGTCTAAGACTCAATCAATGTCATGATACATGCCATAAGGTTCCTCTGTGTCGTTTGCTATGATAATAAGATCTTTAATAGCCATAAAATATATTCGATCATCCTTACCTTTAGTCTTCTTATCTTTGAGCTTTGTAAAATAACCCATTTTCTACAGTTATATTAGACCTTAGTACGGTCTATACTAGCAAGTTTCCGAGAACTGCCCCTTCTTGCTTGTGACCTAAGCCTTTCATTCCATAAGAAAAAACTAAAGTGGATACCAATGATGGTTCTATCTGCTTACGCTGAATCTCCACGTTCAATAAACTGCTTTTGACTGCCTCCATCGTAAAATAACTCCATCAGGTGCGAAGTTGCTCACAGACACCACCAATATCTCCTACTTATTTTGGCAGAGAACTTATAATACCATGAACCTCTTTCAGATATTGTTCCACCGAGTCACCATCCATGTACTTCATTGGCGAATAAGAAATACCTTATTTCTAGCCGTCTTTCATTCGTACAATGAATGTAGCTTCACCCAAAGTACTTTTATTGAACTCTCCATGGACATGTAATACAAAATTGAATTCCAGACATTGATGAATGAATCCGATGACTTTTCGATCCAATCTTTTCCAGTCATCATCAGATTTATTTGATGGCTTGGGGTTTTCGCTTTCAAACAAACCATGCAAATCTTTGCACCAGAGTAGATCCTCCATCCCTGGCTTCAAAATCATCCAGTTCCCCTCTATGAGGATAATCATACTTGTATTCATCTGCTCTATAGACATGGTAATATTCTACTCGTATGATCGATCATTCTTCTGCTATTATTATACCCATTCAATTTCCTATTAGCGATCTGTAGGTCCTAACATACCGATCATCCCGTGGTACCAAACCATAATCCAACAGTTCCATGGTACCGTACCACAATTGTCCGCTTCTCATACGAAGCCTACCAATCATATACCAACAATTTTGTGGTATCGTACTACAACTATCTACTTCTCTTATGGAGCTCGTACTAGATAAATCTCGCGCACGATGAACTCCATAGTTAAGGTTATTCAATGTTCTATTCACAGTATTATAACATGCATAATGACTTTTATTTAGCAATACTACAATCTACATGCAACATAGATCTAAGAACGTTGAAAGGAAATAAGGGGATTCATTTTATTAATGATGTGAAGGAGTATAAAAGAAGGGCCAGAGAACCACACACCTATATGAATCACCTATATGATCTTACCGAGTCGATACCACATGATTCCTCAAAGGCATAATTTGATGTGATATACTATCATCTTAACTGGTATAGCCATATGAGAAAGCTATGCTCCATAAATTATCTAATCTAACAAGATCAAGCAAGTCTGTGTCACCGCTCAAATTTTACAATTTCTCATACAACTCAAAAATAAACAATGGATTCAATCTATGAGGCCAACACAATAGCTCCACCTATGGCGGGATAATACATTGATTATGATAAACTCTGCATAATACCTCCACATGAAACCAAGTCCAACTAAACTTCTTTGATCCAATAAACTAGCATAATGCACCATGTGGAGCGGTGTATTATATAATATACCTCTAAGAAAAAGTTTTGTCCTCGAAACTTGAAAACTAACTCATTCAACTTCATAGAATTAATCTCAAGGAAACTTCTCACTTAGCTTCGATTTAATCCCACTTTGACACTTTCGACAACTTAAATTTCCTGCTTAATCACTGATTCTAATCTACCTCCTCTTTTCTTTTCAAAATACATGCACAAGTTTTTTAGTCCACTAGAATTGTAAACAGCCTCATTTTTCTAAAATTTTTAAAATAATTTTTCCTAATTTTTCTTTAATTTTCTAGAATTAAAACTTAGGTATTTTGTGATTAAAGAATTTTTAAATAATGTTAATTAATAATAAAATATTATGAAAATAATATTTTATGATGTAAAATAGAAAACTGGACATAGGGTAATTTTTTGTGAATTTATTGGACTCCGAAAGCATTTTTAAAGCCCTAAAAATCAATGTCGAATTAAACCTAATTAAACCCTGATTGAATCCGTTTTAATTGAAATTAAACCAAACCAAACCGACTCAAACCAAACCAGACCAATCCAGGCTTAACGGGTCGGGTCGGGTCGGATTCGAATCGAAACCGACCCGGACCCGAAACCCTAACCGAACCCTAGATTCTAAATCCCATCGGATTCACTGTTCAGGCCTATAAATGCCTCGACGATCGTGCCCAACCGCCGCCGCAAACCCTCTCTCATCTACGCCGCCGCCCGCAGCCAGGCCCGACGTACGCCTCGCCTGAACCCTAGTCTCCCCGCCGCCTTCTTCCTCCTTGCTCCACCCGTCCCCGACCAGAACGACCACTATCCGCTGCCCAGCCCCGCTCGACCCCCTCGCCGTCGACCTCTCCCGACTGCCACCGTCCCTCCGCCGAACCCTCGACCTCTCCACCCAGAATACCCTAACCTCCCCGCTCGACCCCCTCGCCTCACCGACCTCCGCCCTGAACCCAGCCAGCACCACCACCTTCGACCATCCCCAAAGCCCGCTTTCCTTCGCCGACCTCCGCCTCTGCCCAGCCGCCCCGACTTCGACAGCAGACGAGCCCTAGCCCCAAACCGCTGCCTCTCCTCTGCCGGCCGCCTGAGCCCCGGCCGACTCCGACCAGCACCTCAGCCAGCCGCCCCGAGTCCGGCGAGTCTCTGGACGCAGAACCCGGACACATCCAGGACATAAAAACTGTATCAAATCGACACGCGGACACGTGCAACCCTGTTTCGCGAAGCCCTGTTCAGGTAACCCGTTCTCTCTCCTCGTTATTCCGTTTTCTGTTCCGTCAGTTGTGTCGCATAGACTGTGTAACCCTCTCGATGCCCGTGCAACCCACTCGATGCGTCGCGTCCTGTGGTGATCGCAAACCGCGATCCAAAAACAGGAAAACCAACGCCCTATTTTACCCCGGAACTGAGTGCGCCGCGCCAAACGGGACGACTTGGTCGCACGTGATCTTTACCGAAATGTGTGCGCCGTTGATACGGACGTGTAGGATTTTGCAGAAGTTGATTTGGATGTGCGTGCACACCGGAATCAACGCGTATCCGCCGACAATGTCCCGTATTCGCCCGTTCTGGAATACGTTGTAACTTTGTGTACACACGTCGGATCGAGATAAAACTTATGCCATCGGACTCATAGCAATACCCTGGTCCTGTGACCCAAGTTTGGTTCGATTCCGAGAACGTTGACAAAATCGTGTATCGTGGGCCCGCGGCTCCACCTAACGGGCGATTTTTGTGATCGGCTCATCGGAATCAAATTCTGGAAGTTTCGTTGGGTTCGTATCATCGTTCCTGACTTGTTGACACTAAGTTTGACGAAATTGGAGACCTTTGACCCTGACACATTTTTTGGTGCAAAGTGGCCCATATGTGGACCCCGCTTTGACCCAGAAATGTCATTTTTGCCCCTGTGTCCAAATTGGACTTAAGGACACGCATTTCTAGCTATTTAATATTTTCTGAGACTGTTGGTGATGTTTATTTCACATTTGGAGGAGTACCTGCAGGATCCACTGATACCGGGACCACTGTTGGTATTCAAACCCCAGGCAAGTGTACCTTGCCAACTTTGCAGTCTTGCTACATATTTTTCTTGATTCATTTATATTGTTGTGCATGCTTAACCTAGGACCGTGTGACTTACTTAGCGTCCGATTATTAGTCGGGTGCCAACACTGTATGCAGAGTTGTGTAACGTCACCTAGAGATGGACATTCGTGACCCTTTACATTCTCGTACTTGTCTTATCAAGTACACTATAACCCAGGACACTTGACACTATTTATGAGACATAATCTTTCTGAGATATTCATGGTGATTCTGTATAGGATACAGGATTTGACAGAGACACTATATTCCTAGATATTATATGACTTGTTGTATTAGCTATGATCTTGCGTGACATGTACATGAGACGTTGTGGACATGAGACGTATGGTTACATTGGGTGGGGAGAGACACACATGCTACAGGCTGATCATATATATAAAACCCCTATTATTGTGAGGCGCAAGACTCTAAACCCGAGCTTGGCCCATTACTCATTATTACTGCTACCGGCTCCCCGATACAGAGCTTGTAGTGGCTCAGCCTGAGTACTAGTGATGCTCTTACTTGCATTTCACATAGATGGTTACATACTTACCCTATTTATTTTATTATTTGCTGTACTGTATTTATTTTGGCTTGTATTATCTTGTACCTTGCTATGTCCCCTGAGGACCTGGATCCGGATTATGTCTCCAGGATTTGCAGACGAGACCTATCCCAAGGCATATGGGACAGCAGCAGGAGCTGATACAGGAGCTGTACCGACATCCGAGGATGAGGTGTTAGCTGAAGACTTTTCCTGAGCATCTATGTTCCATGCTTAGTATTTACTTTATTCAGTCATTTATATTTTGGTCTGTTGAACCGTTGTATCAGATTTTTATCGGGTTGTTCCCCGAAGTACTTTGTTGAGACTGGTTGATGATTTACATTCCTTATTTTTGTGGATTATATTTATTCTTGTATGGATAAGATTAGTTGTGCCATGTTATCGTAGACTTATTTTACAGCTTAAGTACGTCCTGATGGATCCATTAAATTGGGTTTGTCCATCAGTGTGTGCTGTTGGCCATTGCCACGTGTCTAGTCCCTCGGTATTTTGGGACTGGGGCGTGACATGGTTTTTATGGTGGCCCATACAGGTCTACGACTAAATCGTTCGATTTCAACTTAGGGACCGAACAAGCCTGCCCTAAGGATAGGATAAGTTATAGGATCTCATCCATTCTTTGAACCATTTTTGGACTCTATATCGAACTAATTACTTGATTTGCATCCTGTGTTGATTCCTTTGAGCGTTCTTATAGTTTATCTTTTGGTTGCAGAGTAATGGATCCCAGGAACGGAGATAAGAATTCCTTGTATACACCACACGATGCTGTGGTTACTTATGTAGACGGAGTAACACCAGGGAATGGAGGACAATCATCTCAAGGAAATCAAACCGGCCAGCCTAATCCAAGGTTCCGGCGTGATGACATCCCACCTCCACCACAGTTAACTCCAAAGATGCCTGTCTTTCCACCAGGGCAAGCCATGGACGGGCAGCAGATATTTCAGATAATTTATGCCATGATGCAAGCCCAACAGCAGGTTCAACAAGAGGCTCAGCGTCATGAGGCAGAGTATTTGAGAACCAGCCTGGTATCCGCATTGGAGCAGGCAAACCCACCAGCTAGGTGACCAGCGACGGGATCTATCACTGATTTTCGTCAGCTCAAGCCTCGTACCTTTTCTGGCAAGGAGGGGCCAACTGAAGTTCACGAATGGCTCACGAACATAAAGCACCAGTTGGAAGCAGCTGAACTTCCAAGGGAGAAATGGATGACTGCGGTCAGGATGCAGTTGACTGAAAATGCACATCATTGATGGTTATCAGAAGAGAGGAGGCTCGGACAGGACCGAGTCACTTGGGAAGAGTTCTCCAGACTCTTCCAAGAGATGTATATCCCAGCAGTAGCACGGTCGAAGCTCAGAGACAAGTTCAACCGCCTGATCCAAGACAATATGTTAGTGGAAGAATACAACGCATAATTTATTCGTCTGAGTCGCTTTGCCCCAACCTTGATTTTGACAGAGAAAGAGAAAGCTGAGAAGTTCTTTGACGGACTGAAGTTCGAGCTCCAGAGGTTGATCGGATCTGTTGCACCTACATCGTACACCGACGTCCTTGCAGCAGCACGACGCATGGAGCGTGTTACTAGAAGGGAGTCAAATCTAAAGAGGCCAATCACATCAGCACCATTCAGGACATCACATGGGGATTCTGCAAAACGATCCCAGAGGAGTATACCAGAGAGGACAGCACACAGGGCCATATCTCTCCCTACTTGTCACCACTGCGGCAAGGTAGGTCACATTGAGAGAGAATGCAGACGCAAGTTGGGACTATGCCTGGCTTGCGGATCCAACCAGCATCTAACCAGAGACTACACTGAGCGCAGAGAGGGAGCACCGAGACTAGCTTTACCTGCACCAAGGCCAGCTTATCCAGCAGTGGGAGCACCGCAGACAGGAGTTGGAGGAGTCAGACCACCAACTCCAGGAGGATATCAGCAGAGACCACCACTGGTACCACAGGCAGCTCTATTTCAGCAGGCTCAGCAGCAGAGAGGTCAAGCTCAGGGACGAGGACAGGCATTTGCATTGGCTGTTGAGGAGGAAGCTACTGCAGGAGAGGTTATCGCAGGTACCATTTTAGTATCTTCATTACCAGCTGTAGCTTTATTTGATTTTGGAGCATCGCATTCATTTATAGCAGATAGCTTTGTAGCCACCCATAGAGTAGCTACCGCACCCCTTCCGAAGATTAAGAGAATTCTTACGGGAGGTGGAATTATTCCAGTTAGTGACGTCTGTAGATCATGTTCTGTAGTAGTCTGTGGAAGAGAGATGCGAGCTCAATTTCTGATTTTTTTCCATGCCGGACTATGATGTTGTACTTGGTATGGACTGGTTAAGTCAGTACCATGCGACTCTTGATTGCCGGACCGCCTGGACATCCAGAATTTGAGTTTCTTCGGGGAGCTGTAGAGCAAGGAGTTCAGCCTACTCTTAGGGTACTATCTGTAGAAGGGGAGACAGGTTGCCCAAGAGTCATATCAGAGTTTGTGGATGTATTTCCTGATGATCTTCCAGGTTTACCGCCTGATCGAGAAATAGAATTCACAATAGACTTAACTCCAGGAGCAGAGCCTATCACTTCATCAGTATATCGGCTAGCACCTAAGGAGTTAGTGGAGTTGAAGGAACAAGTTGATGATCTTTTGGAGAAGGGTTTTATTCGGCCCAGTGTTTCACCTTGGGGAGCACCCATACTATTTGTACCGAAGAAGGATAGAACAGTACGGTTGTGCATTGACTACAGGGCACTGAACACTGTGACCATCAAGAATAGGTATCCCTTACCACGTATTGATGATCTATTCGATCAATTGAGTGGTGCTAGGGTATTCTCGAAGATTGACCTTAGATCCGGCTATCACCATATTAAAATAAGGAAGGAGGATATACCGAAGACAACCTTCAAGACCAAGTATGGACATTATGAATTCTTAGTAATGCTGTTTGGTTTAACCAACGTGCCAGCTGTGTTTATGAGTTTGATGAACAGAGTTTTTCATCAGTACTTGGATAAATTTGTGGTTGTGTTTATTGATGACATTCTAGTATATTCCAAGAGCCACGAAGAGCACGAGGAGCATCTCAGAATTATGTTAGAGACATTGAGACAGGAGAAGTTATATGCCAAACTCAGTAAGTGTGAGTTTTGTATGGATAAAGTACCTTTCTTGGGACATATCATCTCAGGAGAAGGACTTTCAGTTGATCCGGAGAAGGTTGCTACAATAGAAACTTGGCCTACACCCACATCAGTTGCAGAAGTGAGAAGTTTTCTTGGACTTGCTGGATATTACCGGAGGTTTGTAGAAAATTTCTCAAGGATTGCGGAGCCTATGATGAAGTTGACACGTAAGGACCAGGATTTTACATGGACAGAAGACTGCCAGAAGGCCTTTGAAGAATTGAAGAGAAGATTGACAACAACACCTATCTTGACTCTTCCTTCAGGGTCAGGAGGTTTTGTTGTCTACAGTGATGCGTCAGGTAGTGGACTAGGATGTGTTTTGATGCAACATGGCAAAGTTATCGCTTATGCATTGAGACAGTTGAAGGTCCATAAGAAGAACTATCCAACGCACGATCTTTAGTTAGCAGCAGTTATATTTGCACTGAAGATTTGGAGGCACTATTTTTATGGAGAGAAGGTAGACATCTTTACTGATCACAAGAGTCTGAAGTATGTATATACTCAGAAGGAGATCAATATAAGACAGAGACGTTGGCTTGAGTTGATGGTAGACTTTGATACAGATCTGCAGTATCATCCGGGAAAGGCGAATGTTGTAGCAGACGCACTTAGCAGGAAGCCTACGGCTTATTTCTTGACAATGCAGCCTGAGCTATTGAAAGATCTACAGGAGCTTCAGATAGAGGTTGTTTTACCAGGACAGAGTGACTTGCTGGCTAATCTCGAAGTTAAGTCATCACTTGTGGAGAGGATTAAAGAGGCATTGCCCACTGATGCTAGATTTCGAAGACTTAAAGAGAGGACAGAAGCAGGCATGTAGACAGGACTTCGTATACATGAAG
This sequence comes from Iris macrosiphon, assembly GCA_036927795.1. Lineage (NCBI taxonomy): Eukaryota > Viridiplantae > Streptophyta > Magnoliopsida > Asparagales > Iridaceae > Iris > Iris macrosiphon. Next base: position 69,224,072 of record JAYESA010000006.1, on the reverse strand, counting down.
ACGGGACATTAAGGTGTGGAAATCGCCTGTATGTTCTAAATGGAGAATTGAGACAGGAGTTAATGACTGAAGCACATAGCTCCATGTACTCTGTTCACCCAGGAGGAATCAAGATGTACCGAGACTTGAGGCAGTATTATTGGTGGCATGGAATGAAAAGGAAGATTGCACGATTTGTGGCAAAATGTTTAGTATGTCAGCAAGTAAAGGCCGAGCACCAAAGAACTGCAGGTATGTTACAGCCACTTCCTATACCAGAATGGAAGTGGGAACATATCACTATGGATTTTGTCACAGGATTTCCAAGAAACCCCAGCGGAAAGGATGTAGTATGGGTTATCGTGGATCGACTCACTAAATCGGTACATTTTTTGCCATTTAGAGTTGGACAGTCCACAGAGGTACTAGCCGACATGTATATACGACAAATAGTAAGATTACATGGAGTGCCGGTTAGTATTGTGTCGGATCGAGATTCAAGATTTACATCTCATTTCTGGTGAAGCATGTAAGAGAGTCTGGGCACCAGACTCAAATTCAGCACAGCTTACCATCCACAGACAGATGGTCAATCGGAGCGCATGATTCAGATCTTGGAGGATATGTTGCGATCGTGTATGCTAGACTTTAGAGGATCTTGGGAAGACCATTTACACTTGGTGGAGTTCTCCTACAACAACAGTTATCAGGCCAGCATCCAGATGGCACAATTCGAGGCTTTGTACGGTAGAAAGTGTAGATCGCCAATATGTTGGAGTGACGTTGGTGAGCGTCAAATACTGGGTCCAGAATTGGTAATGCAGACAATGGAGAAGGTAAAACAAATTCAGAATCATCTTCGAGCAGCTCAGGATAGACAGAAGCATTGGGTTGATACACACAGGCGTCCCCTAGAGTTCAAAGAAGGAGAGCATATATTCTTGAGGATTTCGCCCACTCGAGGTACTATTAGATTTGGGAGCAGAGGCAAGTTGAGCCCAAGGTATATCGGGCCATTTGATATTCTGGAGCGCATTGGTGAGGTAGCTTATCGTCTTGTATTACCTCCATCCTTAGAGGGAGTGCATGATGTATTCCATGTCTCACAGTTGAGAAGGTACTCACAGTTGAGAAGGTACGTGACTGACCCAAGTCACGTAGTCGATCATTCAGAGATCGCAGTGGGCCCTAGTTTGAGATATGAAGAACAACCAGTTGGCATCCTCGACATCAGTGAGAAGACATTGCGAGGACAGACAATTAGACTGGTCCGTGTAGCTTGGAAACATCATTCTCCTGGCGAATCGACCTGAAAACGAGAGGATATTATGCGCCAGCGTTATCCTCACTTATTCGCGGATGCAGGTATACCCTAAGCATTCTTATCATTCCCATAATTCTTTCTTTTAGTAGTTTATTCTTCGATTGCGATGACGCAATCCTCTTAAGGGGAGTAGATTGTAAACACCCTGATATTTCTAAAAATTTTAAAATAATTTTTCCTAATTTTTTTGTAATTTTTTGGAATTAAAACTAAGGTATTTTGTGATTAAAGGATTTTTAAATGATTTTAATTAATACTAAAATATTATAGAAATAATATTTTATGGTGTAAAATGGAAAACTGGACATAGGGTAATTTTTTATGAATTTATTGGACTCCGGAAGCATTTTTAAAGCCCTAAAAACCAATATAGAATTAAACCTAATTAAACCCTGATTGAACCCGGTTTAATTGAAATTAAACCAAACCAAACCGACTTAAACCGAACCAGACCAACCCAGACTTAACGGGTCGGGTCGGATCCGAATTGAAACCGACCCGGACCCGAAACCCTAACCGAACCCTAGATTCTGAATCCCACCGGATTCACTATTCAGGCCTATAAATGCCTCGACGATCGTGCCCAGCCGCCGCCGCAAACCCTCTCTCATCTACGCCGTCGCCCACAGCCAGCCCCGACGAACGCCTCGCCTGAACCCTAGTCTCCCCGCCGCCTTCTTCCTCCTTGCTCCACCCGTCCCCGACCAGAACGACCACTCTCTGCTGCCCAGCCCCGCTCGACCCCCTCGCCGTCGACCTCTCCCGACTGCCACCGTCCCTCCGCCGAACCCTCGACCTCTCCACCCAGAATACCCTAACCTCCCCGCTCGACCCTCTCGTCTCGCCGACCTCCGCCCTGAACCCAGCCAGCACCACCACCTTCGACCATCCCCAAAGCTCGCTTCCCTTTGCCGACCTCCGCCTCTGCCCAGCCGCCACGACTTCGACAGCAGTGAGCCCTAGCCCCAAGCCACTGCCTCTCCTCTGCCGGCCACCTGAGCACCGACCGATTTCGACCAGCACCTCAGCCAGCCCCGAGTTCGGCGAGTCTTTGGACGCAGAACCCGGACACATCCAGGACACAGAAACTGTGTCAAATCGACACGCGGACATGTGCAACCCAGTTTTGTGAAGCCTTGTTCAGGTAACCCGTTCTCTCTCCTCGTTATTCTTTTTTTGTTCCGTTAGTTGTGTCGCGTAGACTGTGTAACCCTCTCGATGCCCGTGCAACCCGCTCGGTGCGTCGCATCCTGTGATGATCGCTAACCGCGATCCAAAAATAGGAAAACCAACGCCCTGTTTCACTCCGGAACTGAGTGCGCCCCGCAAAATGGGACAACTTGGTCGCACGCGGTCTTTACCGAAATGTGCTCGCCGTTGATACGGATGTGCGAGATTTCGCAGAAGTTGATTTGGATGTGCGTGCACACCGGAATCAACGCGTATCCGCCGACAATGTCCCGTATCCGCCCATTCTGGAACACGTTGTAACTTTGTCTACATACGTCGGATCGAGACGAAACTTGCGCTATCGGACTCATAGCAATATGCTGGTCATGTGACCCAAGTTTGGTTCGATTCTGAGAACGTTGACAAAATCGCGTATCGTGGGCCCCGCGGCTCCACTTGACGGGCGATTTTGTGATTGGCTCATCGGAATCTATTTCTGGAAGTTTCGTTGGGTTCGTATCATCGTTCCTGACTTGTTGACACTAAGTTTGACGAAATTGGAGACCTTTGATCCTGACACATTTTTCGGTGCAAAGTGGCCCACATGTGGACCCCGCTTTGACCCGGAAATGTCATTTTTGCCCCTGTGTCCAAATTGGACTTAAGGACACGCGTTTCTAGCTATTTGATATTTTCTGAGACTGTTGGTGATATTTATTTCAGCATTTGGAGGAGTACCTGCAGGATCCACTGATACCGGGACCACTGTTGGTATTCAAACCCTAGGCAAGTGTACCTTACCAACTTTGCAGTCTTGTTACATATTTTTCTTGATTCATTTATATTATTGTGCATACTTAACCTAGGACCGTGTGACTTACTTAGCGTCCGATTATTAGTCGGGTGCCAACACTGTATGCTGAGTTGTGTAACGTCACCTAGAGATGGACATTCGTGACCCTTTACATTCTCGTACTTGTCTTATCAAGTACACTATAACCCAGGACACTTGACACTATTCATGAGACATATTCTTTCTGAGATATTCATGGTGATTCTGTATAGGATACATGATTTGACAGAGATACTATATTCCTAGATATTATATGACTTGTTGCATTAGCTATGATCTTGCGTGACATGTATATGAGACATTGTGGACATGAGACGTGTGGTTACATTGGGTGGGGAGAGACACACAGGCTACAGGCTGATCATATATATAAAACCCCTATTATTGTGAGGCGCAAGACTCTAAATCCGATCTTGGCCCATTACTCATTATTACTGCTACCGGCTCCCCGACACAGAGCTTGTAGTGGCTCAGCCTGAGTACTAGTGATGCTCTTACTTGTATTTCACATAGATGGTTACATACTTACCCTATTTATTTAATTATTTGCTGCACTACATTTATTTTGGCTTGTATTATCTTGTACCTTTCTATGTCCCCTGAGGACCTGGATCCGGATTATGTCTCCAGGATTTGCAGACAAGACCTATCCCGAGGCATACGGGACAACAGCAGGAGCTGATACAGGAGCTGTACCGACATCCGAGGACGAGGTGTTAGCTGAAGACTTTTCCTGAGCATCTATGTTCCATGCTCAGTATTTACTTTATTCAGTCATTTATATTTTGGTCTGTTGAACCATTGTATCAGATTTTTATCGGGTTGTTCCCCGAAGTACTTTATTGAGACTGGTTGATGATTTACATTTCTTATTTCTGTGGATTATATTATTCTTGTATGGATGAGATTAGTTGTCCCATGTTATCGTAGACTTATTTTACAGCTTAAGTACGCCCTGATGGATCCATTAAATTGGGTTTGTCCATCAGTGTGTACTGTTGGCCATTGCCACGTGTCTAGTCCCTCGATATTTTGGGACTGGGGCGTGACAGAAATTCTTTTTATAATACTATTTTCTTATAGCCTATCATATGACTTAGATTATTAACTAACTTCTAAAGTTGTGGGACTTGAAAACATTATGCACTTTAGCCAAAGCCAGTAGTGGTGCGATTCGATAGGCTACACCCATAACTTTCTTCCAACCTTCCAAGGAATTAGTACTTTCGGTTCAACTTACCCTTTGCACCAACTCTCATAACTCTTTTGCGTAATTTTTTGAAAAACTTCCTACACAATCCAAGAACCATAACCGCATCCCATCTTCAAATATTTATATCGATACTCCATTATACTGTTACATCAAGCTCTTGTACATCTGAACACAATAAGTCTTCACAATAACTTCTTTTCTGTCATGATCCGCACTTGAATGATGGGGGCACGAGTACATGAGTACTTCCAACCTGAGCTGCAGCATCGGCGATAGAACGCTCTCTAGGTCATCAATATCTAACTATAAATTCACACACAATAATATCCAACTCCATTCGGAGATAATTATATAATAATAAAATATACTCGATTACATGCTAAGGAAGAAAAGTACAATATGATATAAAGAAAAGAGAAATTCAAGTCACAAAGCTACAAGTCTAAATAACAACCACAAGTCTAAAGAATCTAAATATAACATCTCAAGTCTCAAATAAAATTCGAAGACAAATATGGTAGCAAGTACTAATAAAAGAACTAAGGTAGCTAAATACTTCCGCTATACCTCCCGGCAAGCACTCCAACTACTCCTGAGCTACATGGTCCAAACCAGTTACTGCGTCCTCCTGGGCCATAATAAGTATTACACCAGTCCTCCAAATCAACACCTAAAAATATTATCCAATCAGGATGTAATGAGTACAAATCCAACAACAGTTCCAATTAAATGACAAAGACTATAAACAATAATAATGAATGTAATACATGATGAGCAATGTAGAACTGTCACCATATAATGGCAATGGTAATCTGAGGAATAGGTAAATAATGGCTATATGGCATACATGTAGTAAAAAATAAGTAAATATAACAAGTGAGGCAAAACTCAATAAGTATGAAGTAGACATAAAGAACTATAACTATAACTGTGTGTTTTAAAATACTAGTTTCGATATATGATCGGTTTGGGAACTTGTACGATAGCTACTGGCCTGACTAATCATATGTGAGGTGTATGATGAATACTAACAATGTCTATGGGAAATGATCACATATCTAGCTGGCTTTTTTTTGCCCTGACTAGTATAATGGATCCAACCATGACACGTTACGATACAATGATCAATGTCTAATAATAATATGATATACAATGTAACTATCAATATGATGTACAAGGTAACATCTCATGACTGGAGATCTAATATATATACTAATCCATGCATCATCGTGTCAGAAATCAAGTATAACATTACTAAATACATGTATCATAGTGATTATCAAGTAAAGAAAACTATCAGAGAATGTACTCGCCTGACGTCCAATACTGAAAACACAAGTCAGTATCTGTACTGGAGTCCAAGTGACTATATATGAATTTTCATGTCAAACAGTTCTTTTGAAATCATAAACATGCTTAATTAGCTCCATTGAGGTCTCTAAGCCAATTCTATGTCAGTAGGGTAAAACTAGGTCAATACCCAAATTTGGATTCCCGAATACCTATTTAGTTAGTCTATGTAGCTATCTTAGCTAATAGCAAACTAATTCTAGGTCTTCTAAATATACTAGTTAGTATAGTTATACTAGATACCGTATATATACTAGTAGACTCATAGATATCAATAACTAATAATACCTTATATATTCCCTAGTATCAACTTATAACCAATACCTTAGCTAGATACCTTACCCCAATCATAATATCTTGATTAATTACCCATTAACTAATATCAATACCTTGGTACCTTTGTATTCTAGATACGTTGATACACCTAGAGTACTCACCCTAATTCACTCTCACATTGGTACATGGTATCATGGTACCACATTACTCACTAACACATACTCTATCTCAATGTCTAATTCTATTACCTTACTAATACCCATCTCCAACATATACCTATATACATATCTCTATACCTCATCTATATTCCTACACTTATAACTCTAGAATACCCATACCTTTGGTATCTTACTTAACCCTATACTCAAGGTATTTATAACTTATTAATATTCTGGTATCACACATAACTACAATACCTGTTAGATACCCCTCAACTCCACTGACCCAGTCCCCTACACCTGCAGACTCAAGCCTGTAGAACACAATGCACTACTACCTTCTGTCGCAGGGAACAAAGCTCCTTGCAGCCTACATGAAATGCAGTCTTTTCCTAATCAAATTTTCTGTGTAGTCCTAAAACCCCACTTGCTACTACACTAAGGTCTGCTGCCTGGTACAGACCTAAGCTCCCTTCTACTGTACTATAGTCTTCTTCTTGCTCCTCCCTATAGCAATGCTGCACTACATATATTCAGCTACAACTGCTGCTAGAAATCGGTTGCACTACAACACAGTTCCACCTCTCTAATGAAGTTAAAAACATGTAGTGCACAACCCTACTGCTCCCTCCAAACTCTTTACTACCAGTAGGAAAATTTGCAACTCCCCTTCTCAACTGTATGTTTGTAGCAAACTGCAACACTTATAAACAATATCCCCTCCTTACCTCGAGCTGAACTGCTGGCAGTAAGGAGTTTGGAGGGGGCTGTTGGGTTGTGCACTACATATTTCTAGCTGTTAAAACTGCCACTTAATGAACCCAGTTAATGCAGTGCACAGGTAGTCACTGCTACATCCAACTCTGCCGCAACAGCACCCAAACACTCATGCACAACACACACAAACACATAATTATCTATTGCCATGACACCACAAGATACCTAGTCACTATGATACACAAGCTCAGTTGTAGGAATCTTCCACTGCAGTCTTGTATATCTGAGCATAGAGTTTCAGTCATACACACATACAACCTCTTGACAATCACCTTATTGATACTAAGCACACTCACAACCAACTCCATAGTACCACTCCCCTCTCTACTCACACACACATACTAACATATGCAAAAATACTAGCACTAAACCAACCATCAAACACCTAATGTGCACACTAGTGTCAGAACACCATGGCACCAATATACTTTATGATACTCCAATTATACACCAATACTACCAAGATACCAACACAATAGACCCATGAAAGGTCATATATATGTAAAATATGATAGATAAATAGTTCGAATACTTAAATATAATGCAATAGAGAGAAATTAACACCAATTGGTCAAAAATCCCTAAATTATCAAATCCACCTATACGTATCATGGCGTATCATGGTACGGGCTCTATGTATGCAATTGTAGACACAAAGACTCACCCACAAACCCAATTAGACATCAATAATCTTATTGGAACCTATGACAAATACTTGGTGGTCACAAATTCGTAACTCCACCAAATGGCCTAGGAAAACCTATGTAACAATTGGAAATGGCCTCTCTACCATCTAGTTCTTCACCAATAGGGTTGGGTATCACTACGGATTGGTTTCTATGGGTTCAATATGGAATTATAACATAAAAATTGATAGGAATTAGGGATTATACCTATTGGGAGTTTGATTCCAATGAAACTCCTCCAAATGGACACAAAAAGTGAAGTTGACACAATCCTCCTGACTAGATCCTCTCCAATGGTCCTCCTTGTGCTTTCCAATGCTTTTATTCCTCCATGGGATGCTAGTGAATATGGATTAAGGTAATTTGATTAGAAAATGGTAGGGATTGGATTGGATTTGAAGAAAAGAGAAATTTGGGAAAGGAGGCTAATAATATAATTGAATGGATGGATTAGAACCCTAATTAGGACATGTCTCTTATAGTAGGTTTGAGTGATTCTAAAATGTCAAGTTTGCCTATCTATTCTTTAATTAAGTTTTAAAGTTGTCATGAATGAAATCTCTTTTGGTTAGGAAGGAATCTAATTAATTAACAGGAAGAATATTCTATCCATGACACTAACTAAATAATTCTAATTATCTAAAGTCATAACTAAACACTAATTAGCAATAACTACCACTTAATAAATTCTAATTAGCTAGCAACTAACTAACACTAATATAATTATACTATATAATTAACAAAAAATGATGAAATAACAAAAATATCCTTACTAGTGGAAGTGGTCGTTACATTATCCCACTGTTGTACATATCTTATATACCCAAGTCTCTGTTTGACTATTTTTGAAATTTTTTCCAACTGAGTCCATCATATCCAAACTTTTTGCCTCCAATCATATTATGCCACACTTGGAACTATTTCCTCCTTATCATTATTCTCTAAATTGCCAACGCATAAACATCGGGAACTACCTAAGCTAGGCAACTCATCCAGACACTACACTTAAATCATTCTGACAAAAGGGACTAACTTAAAACCGATAATATTAAAGTTCTCAAATCCGAAATGCAATTTTATTCCTTAATACTAATTTTGTCCATTTTATCTCTCATGAGTAACCAGAGATGTTATCATATTGTTTCTATTTATATATCCAACTATTTTCTATAGGGATATGTGCATAAGAGCGAGACCCAGCTCGGTATCTCATCTGGGTAATAACAATTTATGTTCTAGGTTCTGGAATTTTTATATACACATAGATATTGTTATAATTAAAATTTAAAATGATTTATTATTGAAAATAATGGGTTTAGTTATACATAAATTTGGTTTCCTAATTCAAAGTAAAGTAAATGGTTAATCATTATAATTTCCCTTAATTTTATAGGAAAATATATTATTTTCCTATTTTTAAAAGAAAAAAGAAGTTTTAAAGCTTTTTTTTTTAATAGAAAAGAGAAGTTTTTAAGCTTTGTCTATTTTGAGATACAATCGAGTATAATATCATCGTTCATAAAGGGAATAAAATCAATTGTTCTCTGTTTCTGACTCTGTTTCAAGGATTATTGTTTGTTTCAAGAGATACAAGCTTTATCTATTTAGAGATCTGACAATTCCTTGAAATAGTTTTAATTACTCACATTGAAATCTCTCTCAACTTTCCAAGCTTAGTGATATCAATCCTCGCAAATAAATTTGTAACGATAATACTTATCCCACTGAAATTCAACTGTTATGTATATCTACTGAATCTTCTGAATTACCACCAGAACAAAGTTATTTTACCGAGGCCAATCACCATCTTTTGTAATATCAAATTCAAGGGTCACCCTACTATCAATCACTCTTGCCAAAAGCACAATTCCATGCAATATTCTATTTTATCACAATAAGTTTATCCGTCAATTCTAGTTTAATTATCAATCAACTAAAACCATTCAAGTATTCATTCAACCAACCAACTCAAATCAGAATATGTTATTTTCAGCCGAAGACCATTCAATCAAAATTTTGAAACTAATATTCAATATCCTAAACTCATCTCTCAATATATACAACTTAAATTTGTATCCTCAACACAATTCCTTATGTAATATCATTAGGGTCAATCTATGGGTCTCCAACGGTCATCTTACCTCTTTGGTTAAGTTTCTAAGGCTATTTGTCCCAGAAACTATACTCAATCATTGTGGTAACTCATCTAAGATGGACGAATACTAAGAACCATACACATTTCTTATCTTAGAGCCAAACAATAATTCGACCAATCTAAGGGTCCGATCTAAGAAAATATTTTCAACCTGAACAACTAATGCACTATGCTAACCAATTCGTTAACAGAAAATATCCAACTGTCTAGAGTCAAAGTCTATCTACCAAAGATTATTACCCTAAGTTGCTATACTTGACAAAAATTATTGTTATTTGGATCATAATCTATGAAGCTCATTTAAATAACTCTCATAGTCCAAATTCTGAATCCATCATGTAAGTTTTATCTATCCTATTTCTAAATTCTCAGTGGTTTACTTTAATATTCTTATAATCATAAGCTTGCTCTAATTTATATTCTTATATCATATTTGATTTTTTGTGTATCCAATTTTGTTCATACAATACAATAAATTACTCTGACATCATAATCCAGTTTAAATACATTGAATAGTCCGACATGTACAATCTTTTGTCTCACTTGTTTCCTAACTTAATAATCTCCATACATTCAAATATTAGTACAATCCGGCTAACTTACTGACCAATCCATAAGGTAAGGATACTCCCACAATATATTCGATCAAGTCTTATCTTTGCAACATTTATTCCGACACTGTAAGGGTCAACTTAGAAATTTACATTAACCATCAATCTTACTCGTATTACATCAAAATTTCATAAAATAATTCCACATATATTAAACCGGGTTCACAAATATCCATATCTACCATACCCAATCACAACCAAATTACAGATCATCAAACATCAACAATCATACCATCTTAGTTTATATGACAAAAATTAATAACTAAATCATACTCCAGCGAGTTCATATGCTACACCAAGCATTATCCTTGTGCTACAAAATTTATGGTCTATGTTTGTCACTTCTCGATACACCTCAATCCTTCAAGCATACATGTACACATACAGAACTATCCATTATATTAGGCACAATTCACCATATATATTGGGCTACCAACAAATATTTCAAAGAACTTTCAATCACACAACCAAATTATGATATCCAATGTAAAATTTATATTCCACCGATCTAATCATCATTTAGTATTCCATGCACATCATTTTTTCTAATGAGTCTCCAATAGTAATATTAAACCATACGTTCCAATTTTGAACATTCCTTTAACTAATACATGTTAACGTCTAAATATATAACTTATTTCGTTTCTCAGCCCAATCATTCACTTTCTACTTCCTAAATTTTCATCCAACATAACATCAATTCGATAAGTGACTGCTTCTGATCATCTGAACTCAACACACCAAAAGTCACTCAAAATAAAAATTCAACAATCATAACTTTCAACTGAGTCTCAGTACTACCCTGTTATTCACGGCTAGACCTATCGCTATCAATTCAAAAATAGTCTGAAGCAAATATTATTACTATGAAGGTCGCATCATATACCACACAAAATTAAGCTATTTCTGGCACCATATCTCTTTTCGCATTGATCCAATATCCATTCTAGACTATCTATTACGTGGTGGCCCTACCGACCACAAACAAAATATTTACTTTCTCAACGTCTGAAAACCGAACCAATACACATGAATCAACTTAAGATTTTTGTTGATCCCATTCATTAGAATTCATGCAATATTTTTCCTTACAGACCATGCCACTACTCACAACCGTTTATAGCACATCTATTATCCTTTTTGCATTCTCACATACAAGGTATCCTTCACAGACTAACTTGTCACTCCATTGCAACAAATCATCTTTCAGTATTACTCAGTATCATTATTAATCAGCAAATATAGACATAACATCACAACATATATAGAAATTGTATGGAACATCTAATGGATCATTGAGAGGGTCAAGAGAGTTTCGACCGCAGAAGCAACATCGAATTAAAATGAATCAAGATGAGGGTCTGATAAGATCATAAAATTTATATTTTATCCCTGAATGTTTACTCTTTTAAGCTTATTTGATTTCTAAAGGTCTGATAAGAACATAAAATTAGCTTTATTTTATATTTCTAGGACGCAATTGGAGTCACTAAATATAAAATAGAGCTAATTGGCAATTCTGGACAGTTTTGACATATTGTAGCAAACTGGGCATAACTCTCACCCAAACTCCAATTGAGGTGATTCACAACTATTCGGAAAGCTAAGACAGAGATCTACAACTTTCCTGTTATAAGGTTTCTGCAATTTTGGTTGCATCAAGGACCAAATTAGGCTTGAAGTTAAGTCAACTATGCTATACACAAAAAATAGAGTTGAATTAACCATTTTCTTACTTTTTATATGATTTTATTTTATGGTTTGGAATGTTGTAACCCTTAGAGGATTTATAGGAGATTATGTCGGCTTCAAACAACTGATTTGATGTGCATAAAAGGGGTAAAAATCAGGAGAAAAATGAGAACCACTACACACCACTCTTCTTCTTCTTCCTCTCCAACCTTTCTTTTGAAGTTTTTCATGAACATGTGCGGCTAAATTCTTGTTGGTCGAAGGAAACGCATGCCTCAAAATCAATAAACTTGTAAGATTTAATTTTTGTTTATATGTTTGATTCATGCTTTGAGTATCGAATATTTTTCTATGCCTATTTTCATGATTATCTTGTTTAATTACTAGGAGACCTATTAATTTACTCTTCTTGACAATCTACTACTAAATTAGATATCAAATTCCTAATTGTTCGATACCTCTAATTTGTGAAGCAACCAAGATTTAATGATTTGCTACATTAGAAATTATTAGATTTTAGAAGGAAAATAATCGACTAAATAAAATAGATTTGCTTGTGCTTGTGTTGTTTTACTTCATCGATCTCATTGAGTTTAAGATGCTACTAAATTAAACCTTTAGTGCTTGTCTAGGGTTGTTTAGTAATTAAGGTTAATTAGATCGCTTGTTTCTAATTAACTATGGCTAAAGGAGATAGGAAGATAATTTCAATGATGAATATTTAAAGTATGAATTAATACATGCTTGTATCAAAGATTAGTTTTAAGATTTTGGTGGTAAATATTTACTTGGACCAATGTTTGTTATTTGATTTCTCTCGATATTTTACTTGTTCTTCTTTATTGGCTTTCATTATATTAAACCAACCCCCATTCTTTATTCACATAACACAAAACTAATCTTATTACTCACCGTGGAAATGCCCCTTACTCACACTACTACATTTTCAAGAGTATAAGATTTTTATTTTTGGGTGCCTACGACAACACGCCAAATTTTGGCGCTATTGTCGGAGAGTAATTTTAGTTGATTTTTCTGCTTTTTGTGATCTTTATTTTGTTCTTGTAATTAGTTAATTTTCTATTTGTTTTCTAAAAAAAGAAAATTTAATTTTTTTAATAGTTATTTATTCTTATATGTTTTTTTCTTGATAGATTTTTATAGTTTACTTGATTGTTTATGATTGTGACTCGATCTTCTAATCAAAGTAATTTTTAGAACGATCCAGAAATAGAAAGAACTTCACGCAGGTTGTGGAAGGAAGTCCCTCACTCCAGATTCCTTATTTTTTGGTAGTTCCTGTCTTGAGGAAGAGGAAGTCATGGTTGAAAATAGAAATTTGAAAGAGCTTGTTGCCCCTAATTTGAATCAACACCCTTTATGCACAATATTTTCTACTTTAGATGCTACTACTACTTTTGAATTAAAATCTGGACTAATACATCTCTTGACTACTTTCCATGGTCTTACAGGTGAAGATCCTCACAAGCACCTAAAGAAGATTCATGTGGTATGCACGAATATGAAACCAACGTGAGTGTGAAGAACAAATCCAATTAAGAGCCTTTCCATTTTCCTTAAAGGATTCGGCAAAGGATTGGCTCTATTATTTATCCTCCAGAAGTATTGTCACATGGAATGAAATGAAGAGGTTGTTCTTGGAGAAATACTTTCCAGCTTCAAAGGCGACTAATATTCAAAAAATAATGTGGGATAAGGCAACACAATGGAGAGTCCTTACACGAACACTGGGAACGCTTTAAGAAATTATGTGCAAGCTGCCCCCATCATCAAATTAGTGAGCAACTACTTATCCAATACTTCTTTGAAGGTCTTCTAACTGATATGAGCATGATTGATGCTGCTAGTGGAGAAGCCTTGGTAGATAAAACTTTCGAGGCCACAAGGAACTTGATTGCAAACATGGCAGCCAATTCTCAACATGTTGGCACTAGGCTAGATCTTCCATCTAGGCATGCTAATAAGGTAAATGTTTCTTCTCTTGGACAACAAATTGCTAGTTTAACTTCACTTGTTTGTCAAATGGTTGTAGGTAACATACAAACAGCAAAGGCTTATGGGATTTGTTCGGTAATAGAACATCCAACTGATATGTGCCTAACTCTTCAAGAGGATCCCAACGTGCAAATAAATGCAGTAGGTGGTTTTCTTTGACATCCACAAAGGAAGTATGATCCCTATTCAAACACGTACAACCCAAGATGGAGAGATCATCCCAATTTCAACTACGGAATCCTCAATCAAATTAGCCCGCCAATCAAAATTGCCTAAGTTACCAACTGTACAAATAGATATATCCCCCTAGACAACAACCAAGCCAAACTTTTAATTCTGGTATATCTCTAGAAAATATTGTTAAGTCTCTTACCACTAATACCTTACAATTTTAACAGAAGACAAGGGCTAGTATATAAAGTTTGCACAACCATATGAGCCAAATGGCTACAATAATTAATAAACTGGAGGCACAAAGTTCGAGAACATTACCATCCCAAACGATAGTAAATCCAAAAGAAAATGCAAGTGCAATCATTTTGAGAAGTAGCAAAGTGATTGAGGTTCTAGTAAAAGAAGCACCTATATCGTCAAAGCAAGAAAAAGAAAAAAAAAATTGCTGCAGGCACAAACTTCCCCAACGATGATGTACAATATCTAAATGTAAGTTTTCACTGATGGAACTGGGGATCCCCAAGACCGTATATTGGTGTGTATATCGATCGATAGAAGATTAACAAGTTTAATACGTGATTTAACCCTTCAACGGTAAAAACTAGGGTTCACGAATTATACCTGAAGTAACGAGAAGAAGATGAAGATTTTCAGCAACCTTGATCTGTTAGCGACCCCAAGATCTTCTGCACGTATTTCTTTCTCGGATTGGATATCGTGTGGGCAACGATCTTCCAATATTTTCTTCTTCTTGGAAGACCCTCTTTCTTTCCTTACGTGAAAAATAAATTTAGAGAAAGTTGCGTATTTTTTTATATTACTATGTCGGACAAAGAATTGAGGATTTGTATAGGCTACGACAGTGACCATGAGGAGAATTTAGGGTTAGGTCTCCTAACGGATCTGGGTATCCCATGTTCATCCCGAATACACAACCCTGGCCTGTTAACAATAGCTCGGTCAACTAAAGAGCTATTGTTGCACTACCTTCCTAATCCTAAATTACGATTATGGGATCCTTCTTATTATATGGTTGTTTGTCTCCTCATATTAATATATCGAATGTCCATCGATCAAATTAAGTTACTGACAATTATATTGATCGATATCTTTTATCCTTAAGTAGT
Organism: Iris macrosiphon; assembly: GCA_036927795.1. Classification (NCBI taxonomy): domain Eukaryota; kingdom Viridiplantae; phylum Streptophyta; class Magnoliopsida; order Asparagales; family Iridaceae; genus Iris; species Iris macrosiphon. The sequence goes on along the minus strand of JAYESA010000006.1, from coordinate 69,208,511 downwards.
AACACTCAACTTTATTTGTCATGTCGAATATAATCCACCTGCAGGGTTTACATGACATTCCTTATAAGTTTCTTAAGGGGACAACATCAACCCGATATATCGAGACATGGATTTCTTTTATAATCAACAGTCCATCATACACACAATATCATTACCCAATTCATAGATTTTATTAACCCATAATGAATCTCACTCTTTTATGAGTCAAAGTAATACACACTGCATATACATGTCTGTTATTATATCCAGATTAAGAGCATAAGCATCCATAATAACAGAGGTGTTTATTCTCTTATGCAGTCAGTACAAAAAGAACAACCTCAAGTGGTCCTAGTCAATACACACAAAGTGTACTAGTGTAAACATATAGTCAAGATAGACTAATACCAGATTACACCACAACCTTTCCAATGGTTTGTCCAAGTCTATCTAGGTTATGAACTATTTATATATTCTACAGAAAACTGATAATATGATCTTCTGTGTGACACCACACACCATATTGTCTATAATATAGAATATCAGATACTTGCATTAACATTATAACAAATACAACATGCAAACATTTGTCCATATCATTCTTATTTAAAAATAAGAAAATATAGTTAATACAAAGTGATACTTTTAGTATATAACCCTAACAATCTTTCACTTACACTCAAAGCATTGCTTTTTAGTATATTGTTACAAATCTTCCACTTATACTTAAAAGCCATGCTGCTACACATCTGACTCTCATTCCCTTAACATGACTATCAAAAGCCTTAGGTGGTAAACTCTTTGTAAAGGGATCAGCTAGGTTATCTGCTGATGCTATCTTGATCACAGTAACTTCTCATCTCTTTATGAAATTTTGTATCAAGTAGTACTTGCGCTCAATGTGTTTCCCCGTCTTATGGGCTCGTGGTTCCTTCGAGTTTGCAATTACACCACTATTATTATAATAAAGTATAATAGTCTTAGGCAAACTAGGTACCACATCCAAGTCCAATAGAAAGTTTCTGAGCCAAACTACTTTTTTGGCTGCCTCAGAGGCTGCCACATACTCGACTTCCATGGTGGAATCGATAATATATTTTTGCTTGATACTCCTCCATACTATGGCTCCACCTCCTAAAGTAAATACATAATCTGAGGTGGATTTCCTGGCATCCCTATCTGATTAAAAATTTGAGTCTGTATACCCCAAGGGCACTAAACTATCTGCCTGATAAACTAGCATATAATCTTTACTCTTTTTCAGGTACTTCAAAATATGCTTTACCGCAGTCCAGTGATCTTGTCCTGGGTTAGATTGATATCTTCTAACCATGACAACGACAAAGCAGATATCTAGTCTCGTACATAGCATTGCATACATTATGATTCCTACTGCCAAAGCATAAGAAACCATGTTTATGTCCTCTATCTCTTTAGGTGTCCTCGGACATTGCTTCTTTGATAGATAAATTTCATGCCTAAAAGGTAAGAAACCTTTCTTAGAATTTTGCATGCTAAAATGAGTTAATATAGTATCGATATAGGTAGCTTGAGATAATCCTAACATCATTTTCTTTCGATCTCGTAGAACTTTGATCCCAAGGATGTGACGTACTTCTCCCAAGTCCTTCATATCAAACTGCTTGGATAACCATACCCTTATATTAGATAACACCTTTATACTGTTTCCAATAAGCATGATATCATCCATGTAAAGTACTAGGAATACCACTACGTTTCTGTCATACTTTTTGTATACACATGCTTCATCCGGACATTGATCAAATCCATAGGATTTTATCACTTGATCAAAATGGATATTCCAAGATCTAGAAGCTTGATTAAGTCCATAAACGAAATTCTTGAGCTTACAAACAAGATACTTTTTGCCCCTTTTAATGAACTCATCTGGTTGTTTCATATAGATGTCCTCCTCAAGACTTTCATTAAGGAAAGCTGTCTTGACATCCATTTGCCAAATCTCATAATCGAGATGAGCTGCAATAGATAAAATACAGATAGACTGAAGCATGGCTACTAACAAAAATATTTTTTCATAATCAATACCCACTTTCTGAGTAAAATCTTTCGCAACAAACCGAGCTTTAAAGGTTTTAACCTTACTGTCTGATCCTCTTTTTCTCTTGTACACCCACCTGCATCCAATGGCATTTACACCAGTGGGTGGTTTTATAACCTCCCAGACTTGATTAGAATCTATAGATTCTATTTCAGATATCATTACATTTTGCCAAAATTTTGCATCTTTATCTTGGAGTGCTTTATTATAGGTGCAAGGATCAGAATCTTGTTCCTCAGGGACGAAGTCTGATGACTCTACCAAGAACATGAATCTGTCAGGTTGTACAATAATCCTTCCACTATGATGAGGCACTATAGGTTATGGTGTAACATTTGTGACACGTTGTGCAGTTACCTGTGGTTCCTCCTGTTCTACTGTTGGTAGTGAAGTATGCATGTTTGTTTTGGCTGCTCTCTTTTTCTTTCTGTTAGTTTTCTTGTAACCATTTTTGGAATTTTAAATAATGTGATGGGCGAACGACTTTGGTGTCACATCTCTTAGTTCTTCTAGAATAATTCTACTCATGGGTTTATGGTTCATCACATAGTCTTCCTCTAAGAATCGGACATTAGTGCTAACAATGGCCTTCTGATCCTTAGGACTATAAAATAAATCTTCATTCGTTCATCTTGGATAGCCTACAAATAAGCGTACTTCTGTATAAGATTTTAACTTATCTGTTTTCCCATTCAGCACATGTGCTGGTCTAATACCAGATTATACCACAACATTTTCAATGGTTTGTCTAAGTCCATCTAGGTTGTGAACTATTTATATATTCCATAAAAAAACTGATAATATGATCTTCTATATGACACTAAATACCATATTATCTACAATATAGAATATCAGACACTTGCATAAAGATTATAACTAATATACCATGCAAACATTTGTCCATATAATTCTCATTTAAAAATAATAAAATATAGTTAATACAAAGTGATGCTTTTAGTATATAACCCTAACATCCACTTATTTATGATTATAAGCCAATACCTCATTTCCCTCGAGCTCAAGCAGAATCTAGAAACGATGAACAAGATAAAGATTTTTTTATGAGACTTTTTATAGATGCGAGGTAAATATTTTACTTTTAGATTCTATTAAACAAGTAACTCATTATGCTAATTTTTTGAAAGAACTATGTACTATAAAGAGGAAACAAAAATTGAAAGGATATGAGAAAGTAAGAGTATGGGAGAATGTTTTTGCAGTTATTCATAAAAAAACTCCCTGCGAAATGCAAACATCTAGGAATATTCATTATCCTTTGCACGATAGGTAATAATAAATATGAGAAAGCCATGATAGATTTAGGAGCTTCTATCAATGTCATGCCTTATTCAATATATGCTTCATTATATCATGGACCTTTGAATAAAAGCAGTGTTGTTATTCAATTGGTTAATAGATCTAATAGCTATCCAAAAGTTGTAGTTAAGGTTATTCTTGTGCAAATTAATAATTTGGTTTTTTCTGTTAATTTTTATGTGCTTGATATGGAAAATAGAGATCAAATTACTACTATTTTGTTAGGTAGACCATTTTGAAAGACAACCAAGACTAAGATACGTTCATAGTGGTACACTTACTTTGGAATTTGAAGGTAAAATTGTTAAGTTTAATATTTATGATGCCATAAAATATCCAGATGATAATTCTGTGTGTTCTATTGATGTGATTGATTCTTTAGCACAAAAAGTTTTTGAACTTGATGACCAAGATGGATTGGAAGTTGTCATTAGTGAGCAACTTGTAAAATGACACGAGGAGCTAGCTTTGATTACTAATGTACATAAAATTATTGCAACATTAAATATTCGTCCAAAAATACAACAGTCAGGTAACATTACTTATATTTCGTTACTAATTCCTAACAAGAGGTTTGTATTCCTCTATTTTGCAGGCCCCCATTCGAGACTTGAAGCCCCTCCCTAGTTATTTGAAGTATGTTTTCCTTGGAGATGGAGGGACGTTACCACTAATCATCTCCAATAAACTTAGTGCACTAATCATCTCCAATAAACTTAGTACACTGCAAGAAGAAAAGCTTATGCAGGTCCTTAAGAAGCATACGCCCGCTATTGGTTGGACAATTGCGGATATAAAAAGAATTAACCCATCTACATGCATGCATCACATTTTACTTGAAGAAGGAACAAAACCTTCCCGTCAACCGCAAAGAAGATTGAACCTGCCCATGATGGATGTAATAAAGAAGGAGATCCTCAAACTTCTTGAAGTTGGAGTGATTTATCCTATTTCAAATACCCATTGGGTTAGTCAGGTTCACGTGGTTCCTAAAAAGACCGGGATAACTGTCACGAAGAATTAAAATGATGAGTTAGTTCCTACTTTGTTTAGAATGGATGTTGGGTTTGTATAGATTATAGAAAATTAAATGCTAAAACTCGCAAGGACTATTTTCCTTTACCTTTTATTAATCATATGCTTGAAAGTTTAGCTGGCCATTCTAACTATTATTTTCTTGATGTATTTAGGTCATTTTCAAATTGCAATTGCTCCAGAGGATCAAGAAAAGATAACTTTTACATGCACGTTTAGAACTTTTGCATATCGTCGCATGCCATTTGGTCTTTGCAATACCCCCGACTACTTTCTAAAGGTGTATGGTTAGTATATTTTTAGACTAAGTTGAGCATATTATATAAGTATTTATGGATGATTTCATAGTATATGGGAACTCTTTTGATAAATGCTTGCATATGGAGACTTTTGCATATCGTTACATGCCATTTGGTATTTGCAATGCCCCAACTACTTTCCAAAGGTGTATATTTAGTATATTTTTAGACTAAGTTAAGCATATTATATAAGTATTTATTGATGATTTCATAGTATATGGAGACTCTTTTGATAAATGCTTGCATAACCTTACACTTGTTCTTCAAAGATGCATATAAACTAATTTTGTGTTAAACACTGAAAAATGTCATTTTATGGTTGAACAAGGTATAGTTTTGGGTCATGTTGTTTCATCTAAAGAAATTGAGGTAGATAAAGCCAAAATTAAAAATATCCATTCTTAGAAAGATCTTATTTTATTTGGTGTAGAACCTTCTTTCTTTGGACTCAATGGTTTATTTTATATTATATGAATATGAAATAAAAAAAAGAGATTGGGATCAATTTATTTATCCTATTTGTTCTTTCTCAGCTTTAGAAGTTTTAAGACGAAAGGTGTTCATTTATTTAACCTAACCCCCTATTCTATCATACATAAGTAAACTCATTTATTTGCCCTTTTTAGAAATATGTCTCATTCAAAAAAATGAGTTTACTTAAATATTTTTAAATTTCTTTTTTCAACAGATTATTTGAGATAGGCAATTATGAAAGGATCCTTTTTTCTAAACAAATAAATTCTAAATCTCAAAAGAATGACCTTTAATGGATTTCCAATTATGTAACAAAAATAAGTTATTAACCAAATATAAGCTATCTCAATTCCTTCTTTTGTCCAGGAAGTTCTTTGTCACCCAGGTTGGTGTGCTGCGATGGATGAGAAAATATAGGGAAAAAAAGAGAGTATCCTTTAGGAATATGATTGGATACCAAGATTTCTGAACTCTGACTTTCGTAATTCTGGTTCTAAATCCTTGAATCCGTGCCATATCCAATGATTAAGGAGAATACCGGCCTATTAATGATCGAGCCAGTCTAAAACTACTCCCGACCTCACATAATGAGCGAAGTCGAGATGTTAATGAGAAATGGGCGAGTATCAAGGTGGCCGGAGGGAACTTTGAACGCAACTATGGATCATTACGAATATAAGAATGTGGCAGAATTGGACCTTGAGGACCCGATTCATACAATTGAAAGAGGTAACATCAAAGTCACGCCAACGACAATAAACATAAGCAACCCAAGGGGAGTTTATTTTTTTATTCTCGCAATTTTTTTGTTATTTTTGCCTTTTCTTTGCATTTAACCTTACATTGGGGACAATGTCAGTTTTAAGTGTGGTGGAGAATATTTAGGTTTCGTTTTAATTTTTTTAAATGAATGATTTTTTAAAATGAATAAATATATATAAAAAGATGAGTTTTGTTTTGTACTTTTCAATAATTTCTGGTTGTGTTTGTCATGAGCAAGATTCTACTAAGCTTGAATTTTGTTATAATATTATTGAATAAGTAATCTTTCAACTTAGACTTAATTAGTATAGTTATTTTCCTTAAGGATGGCAGTGACAAAATTTGGCAGACAAAATCCAGTGAGATTTGAGCCTTTAGACTGGCACATTAGTCTCATTTTTTTTCATGAAAGATATTCTTCCATGTATTTTTCTCTCTAGAACTTGCTTTGATTCTTTTCGAGGTCACATTGACATGCATACATTAACATGATTAAGGCCCTCTTTGTTATAAGCTACTAAGCTAAATAGCCTACTTCGTAATTAATATTTCCCTTTGTTGAACCCCTTTGAGCTTTATTATTTTTATTTTTGTGAACCCATATTATAATCTTTAAACATAAAAAAAATGTTTACTAAAGCCGCAAAGCTAGTGGAGCATTATGATATGTATAGGTGTGCAAAAATTAATTGTGGGGGTATCTGAATTTATGATATGCCTATGACTAACAAAATTAAACATATTCTTATCAAATTATTTAGTTCCATTATTGTGTTTCAAAAAAAAAAGAGACAACAAGAGAAAAAGGGGGGAAAAGAAAAAGTAATAAAGAAAGAAACTAAGGGAGAAAATTACTTTTGATATCCATGTTCATAATTTCTTCTAAAATCCCTATAAATGGGTATGTTTATACGTGATATATATAAAGGAAGAAGCTATTGAATGGAGTGATTGGTTTTAACAGTCTTATGTATTTGAATGTGAGTTGACTCATTTTTGCTCCACCAATTTTGATGGCTTTTGAGCTACACTCCCAAATATTTTTTACTTTGATCCTAAGCCACGTTACAACCCATAAAAGTCCTTATCATTTATGTTATGCATATGATCTAAGTGGTGGAGAATGAGAAGATATGTAAGGTTATGGTAGATCATTTCTTTTGGAATAAATTTGAGTGAAACACAAATCCTTTAAACACATGAGAGTTGAGTGTTTATTCCCGTGAGGTTCTACCTATTTAGTTTACTCCATCTTCAAGTCAAACAACTTACTAAGTAATTAGAAGTTGTTTAAGAATATATTTTCATGAAATGTTATGAGTCTTGAAGAGCTTGGTTATTCTTTATTTATGGCATTAAAACCATGATTTCATTTTTGGGAAAATAAATTAGAGTTTTGCCCGAGGACGAGCAAAAGTTAAGTTGGTAGTATATGATAAGAACGTAAAATATCATATTTTTATCGCTTAATATTTACTCTTTTATGCTCATTTTATTTCTAAAGCTACTCATTATTCTTATATTTTGATCCAGGTTGTAATTGGAGTCACTAAACGCAAAATGGAGCTAATTGGCAATTCTAGACAGTTTTGACATCTTTTAGTAAATAGGGCATAACTCTCTCACCCGAACGATAATTGAGTTGATTCAAAATGATTCGGCAAGATAAGACAAAGATCTATAATTTTTGAGGTTCCATAATACTAGTTGCATCAAGGACCAAATTAGGATTGAAGTTGAGTCAACTATGCTATGCACGAAAATTAGAGCTGAATTAACAATTTCCCTACTTGTTCTATAATTTTATTTTATGGTTTGGGATATTGTTACTATTGGAGTTTTTCTCTTTGGACTAGTAAATATAGTACCACATTGGCTACAACTCCAAGTGAGTATCTCAATATAAAGTTTTACTCGTTGTTGAGGTATGCACTTGGGTTGTGTTGGGGCATATGTGGGTACCATGTGTTAGTATTTTTCTAGGAGGATTAAGGTTAAACTCTTCAAGAAAGTATTTATGCTTTTTATCACGTTCTTGGAAATTTTTTCTTATGAGCTAATCTCCAAAGAGATTTAATGACTCGGACTCAGCTTGGGCTCAAGGGCGCAATGTGGAACTTTGATGACGCACTTTGCATGTCAGCATCGTCGCATGGAGCTTGTGCACATTTGTTATGCTCGTGTGCTTGTTCCTATGTGTAGATTCTACGTGCGTCTCTGCGCATGGCTCTACGCATGGTTCTAAGAGTGGCATTCTGCTCAAGGCATCTATGCGTGGCCTCTGTGCAGGGTATTCTGTGCGGGCTACTGCATGGGTACGCAGAGAGCGTTGTAGGTGCATGATAATGCTAATTGCAAAATTTTAAGGATTATGGAAAGATTGTAACAATTATTTAGATCCATTTTTTGTGGGATTTGAACTTAATTAATTCCTATCATTCCATAATTAGTTGGCGACCAGGATTAGTGTTAGGATTTTATCTCAACTCTATAAATACTCTCTTTATGCCTCCAATGAGAACTTACTTCGAAATTGAGAGACTGGGAGAGTATTGTATTGCAGGAGTCTAGGAGTTCGTGTGAGTCAGAATAGAGGTGATGGCGAGCGTTCCAAATTTTTTTTGTGAACTTGCTAGTTACTGGGAGTAGATCATGTGAGGACGAATGTTGCTTTGAGAAACTGTGATCATTATCACCCCAACAAGCCAACAGTTTTTCTGTTATCTTTTTCTTCTTCTTCTTTTTCTTCTTTATTATTATTCGTTCTATCTCAATTGCAATCACGTTTGCTAAAAAGAACAATATTTATTTTCAGATCTTTGTAATCTGATAGTCTGCAAGTTGTAATCGGGAGAGATATATTATAGTATTTTATTGAAATTAAGGTAAACAGAGACCAGACTATAAAGTCGTGTTTGTATCTATGATCTCGAGTACAAGTGCAGGATCATACAGAGACCAGACTATAAAGTCATGCTTGTATCTTTATTCCTGATCCCTGTTTCTCTTTATGTTGATATATCTCGATATTAACAATCTCAAAGCAAGATCTGAGGAATATGGAGAATAACTGTGCAAGTCTTCTCGATACAAGTTTTAACAAACATGAGAAGTTTGATGGATAGCACTTTAATATCTGGAAGAGAAAGGTCAGTCTCAATTTTTAACTCGTGAACATAGATTGCTTATTGATAGATCATGAGCCTATAATTTTAGAGAATGATAATGCTCAGAAGATTGCTGAGGCCACTGCTTTACAGTCAAAGTAGAGGAAAGACAACAACCTCTGCAAACTGCTGATTCTAAACTCCATGGAAGATTCAATGGTGGAGTCATACAACAAGATGGTTAATGCAAAGGACATATGAAATTCTCTGGATAGGCACTACAAGTCTGATGAGAACAGACCCAAGATTCTTGTCACATAGAAGTTCTAAAAGATGCAATTTGAGGATGACAAGGCGATATTGCCTCATGTCAAGGAATTTCTCAAGTTACGTTAAAAACCTGAGGATTATGGCATGCCCGTAGACAAATTTATTATGGGGAGTATTTTCGTCAAGCTCCAGTTTGGGTGGAACAACTATATTTTTGACATGCACCGAAAGAAGATGGAGGTCGACCTTGAGCACCTACTACATTGGATCCATGTTTAAGATGAGCTGAGAGCTCAACTCAATATGGACACACTGGCCAAGCATACGGCCAATGCCAACATGGTGCATGTTGGAGACTTAAATAGAAGCAAAAGGCTTTTCACTTTAAGAAAAATAACTTCAACCATCTAAAGGTGAAGTCGGCTTCGTTCAATTCAAAGCCCAAGTCTGATGTAACTTGCTTCAACTGTAGCAAGAAGGGCCACTACAAAAGGGACTGTAGATCCAAACCCAAATAGACTGAGCAAGGTAAGCCTAAAAAGGTTTTTATGATTACGTAGGTAGTATCAACTGGTGTCGATACTGAATAGTGGGTGGATACTGGTGTATCCTGCCATATTTTCTCAAGAAGAAAATTATTCTCCACATATAAGCGTACATCTGAGAAGGTTTTGGTAGTGAACAATGCACAAGCTGAAGTACTTAGGACCGGAATGGTGGTACTAAATCTGACTTCGGGGACGTCGCTGATGCTTCAAGATGTGAAGCATGTACCGATGATTGCCAAGTACCTGTTCTTAGGGAGTCTGCTATGCAACACATTCTTGAGGATGGATATTAACGATGGTCAGATGATTATGTCCTATAAAGGAACATACTTCAGAAAAGTATTTTGCATCGAAGGGAAGTTCAAACTTTAACTTGTAACTTTGACTGAAAATGTCAATGTTGTCTCTTCTTATTATTATCCTCTTGTCTCGTTCCTTTGTTCTTTGTCCAGCCAGTTGTAGCATAATAGATTAGGACATATGCACAGTAGAAGAATAAAAAAGATGTCTAGTCTATGGCTTTTCGCCAAATATGGGGGTAAGAAGGTGGATACATGTGAAGTCTGTGTGTAGACGAAGACCACAAGAAAACTATTCAAACGGATGAATCGAAGCACAAATATTCTAGAGTTGGTGCACTCAGATCTTGACTTCAAGCAATTCTCCACAAAGTCCAGGATAAAGTATTTTATTACATTCATCAACGACTTCTCGAAGTACGCATACGTCTATCTTCTCAAGTTGAAGGATCAATCATTCAAGAAATTTAAGAACTTCAAGGATGAAGTCGAGCAAAAAACTAGACAACAACTTAATAGACTTAGAAGTGATCAATCCGGTGAGTATCGGTCTCTTGAATTCTAATTGTTCTGCCGAGAACATAGAATTGTCAATGAGATGACTGCTCTGTATTCTTCTCAATCAAATGGAGTTACAGAAAGTAAGAACATGACATTGACAGATATGATGAAGTCAATGCTATTGACCGCGGGACTTCCAAATTACTTGTTGTAACCTTTGATTTTTGAAATTACCAAATTTTGAGATTTCTAATTTAATATCATGTTTATGATCATTTCTTGAAATTTTTAGTATTAAATTATGAAAGATGGTTTGTTTTAGAAAATAGTTTTTAAAATTTATTTTTATAAAATTATTTCTTTCTAAATGTTGATTTACCTTTTAATTTTATATTAATAGATTATTTGAGCTTCGAAAAATTATTGAGTTTAAATCATAAAAATTTTTATTAACAAAAGGCATTTCAGGGACTAGTTATTTCATAATAATTTCTATTTGAGATATGAAATAAATAGAATACTTCTATAATTTTGGATTATGAGTTTAGTTAGTAGCTAATTAGATATTAGTTAGCCTTTGGAAGCTTCTCAAGGATATTCTTTTATCCCAATCCATATTCCTCTTTGGTATTTATATTTGAGCCCCCATAACTTGAGGAGCAAGCTCAAATTATTTTTAAGGAGGGTTTCTTCTTGTTCATTTCCAACTAATTCCCAATCCATTTCCATCACAAATCACCACAAGCCAGCAGCCATCACCATCTGTTTTTGTGTTCTTGTGTCCGTGTGTCCAACATTACCGTGTCAGCCGTATTGGCCTCGGGCTTGACCCCGGGTGTCCTATCGTATCTATTCCTTTCCTGTGTCCAGTATTACATTACAACAGTACAATAAAATCTTCGTGTCCAACACATCGGACACATCTACCCCCCTCATACCATAGTACACCACCTTCGTGTCTGACTCAGACACGTTCCCAGAGTAATACCCAGACCCTACCAGCGGACACGCTATTCTCATGTCCGACACGACTCAACCCGGCTCAGAATCAACCAGAAACCCAAAATCCTAACCTAACCACCTCCGATGGCTGCGGGACCTCCTCCTCTGAGTCGAGCTCGCCTGTGCCCGACCAGACGCAGCCAGATCCGACGTCGAGATACACATTTTCTTGGATCTGGACCACCACTGCTGTCCCTGACCTTGACTCGAGCAGCCACCATTTCCTGGTCCCAGATCCGGTGGACCACCGCCCAGCGCCACCAGATTGAGCCGTCCCCTCCTTCCGCGTGCGTCGAGCTCGATCGATCCAGCCGCCGCCGAGCTTCGCGGCCACCCTGAGCATCCCAGATCCTCGCCTCTGATGTAGCCGCCTCGATCAGCCCCATGACCGGATACAACCGGAGCCATGGTGAGATTTTTTGTTTCTCTCATTTCTTTTCCTCCTTCTCCTATTCTTTCATTTTTTCCTTTTCATAGGCTATGTAATGGTAGTTTAATTATATTAGAATATAATTAGTTTTATTTATTTATAATGTATAAAATTTAGTTATGTATTATATATATATAAGGATTTTTGGTTATATAAATATATAATAAGTTTTGGGTTTATAATATTAATTAAGTAATGGTTTCAACATTAAGCTTAGTTCAAAATAAGTTTATTTGAGATGGTAACCGATTTTACTATAGTTATAATATATATTGGCTTTTACATAAATTCTAAATTTTATAAATAAACTTTTAATTGTAATTATGTTTGAAAGAAAAGTTTTAACAATTATTGTTCAAAGTGATTTCGAAATGATTTTCATAACATAAGGTGTTTACCTTAATAATAAACAATCAACCCTTCTCTCTTATTAGCTAAACTTGTTAATCTTGAGCTTAGCTAATCTCTGTATGTTTTCTCTATGTATTGCGGACCTGATATCCTTATCTCGATTATCGTGCCGAACTCCGATCTTGGACTTCTTTGTATCGTTTCTAGCTATTTGGACTGCTCCAGACTCATTGGAACTAACTGTTACTTCATTTGGGATCACCTGGAGAAGTGTGGCATTATATTCATGTCATGTCGACACGTTCATGCTTCGTACGTCGACTTTAACCAATATGAGGCGAGTACATTCTCTGATAATTTCTAATTATTTGATAATTTTTATAATTCTAGTATTTAGAAATGTTACATCTGATTCTTGACAATGTGCTACACGGACTAGTATAGAGATTGGATCTGCAGTCATGAGATATTACATTGATTATCGTATTGACATTGTACACGATATTGATATTTAGACCTTGTACATGATATATTGGATATTGCTCGTGTATCGTGACGTGTCATGGTTGGATCCACTGTACTAGTTGGGGCGGGGAAATATTTAGTAAGAAATGTGATCAAATCCATATTGTACAAGTATAGAATAATGTTAGTGTTAATCATACACCTCACGTATGATTAGCCAGGCCATATAGCTCTCGTACATGTTCCCAAGCCAATCACATATCGAAGCTACTATTTCAAACACTTAGAATAGTTACAGTTCTCTATTTTAGATCATATACTACATCACCCGTATATGATATTGTACCTCATTCTCTTCATTTCATATATGCACTGACTGTACTATATCGCTTATTTATTTATTTTTGCCATTGTATTTATTCATTGTCTTCTCTCAGTATATAGCATCATCTGTTTATTATTTTATAGTCCTTATCAATTAACTGGAACTGTTATTTGAGATGTACTTTGCTCCATCCTGACTGGAAATATCTTTCCAGACTATGCCTTAGAGGATTGGTGTCCGATATTTTATGGACCACAGGGAGAGTAGCTGCAGACTTGGACCTGGTAGTTCAGTTGTGATTCTGGGAGGTCTAGCCAGAATTACTAGTTATCTAGTTAGTTTCTTTTAGCAGTTTATGGTACCGGATTTGTCTCCGACATATATTTGTTGAGACTTGGATTTTATTGTTGAGTTAGATTATTTCTATCTAGACTTGTGTTGTGTTTTGGTTTATTTACTTCTTCGAGATCTTATCGTGCTATAGTTATGTGATTGAGTATGTTGTTCATATTATACTGTGTTATCCGTGTCTCCTTATGGAGTTGGATGCTCGTGTGAGATTGTTTAGATAGTATCATAACCTAGACAGCGTTCTACTACCGATGCTGCGGCGTAGGCTGGACGTACCCACGTACTCGTGCCCCAATTCCTGGTGCGGGTCATGACACTTGTAGAGAGAAGATGTGCTTACAACTACTTTTATTTTGAACAGAGTGTCGTACGCAACTTCCGATGTTACTCATGAACTATGGTTTAGGTCAAACCCAACGGTTTGAGTGGATTTGGTTGGGTTGGTGGCATATGTGGCTTGGATGGGTTTGAGTGATCCAACGGTCAATATCTCAAACCTAAACCTATATATTCTTATTTTTCTCTCTCTCTCTCTCTCTGATCATTATTTTTCTTTCTATTTCTCTCTCTTAGGTTTTCTCTTCCTTCGTAGACAAGTACATCTTGCACAAGAGAAGAACCATGGATTTATGTATGCTTTTAATTCTTAAATAATTTTTGTTTGTTTTTAGCTTGTGTTGTTGGGACCGAGCACCCCTTCATCTTTAATACTTGTTGTTCTGGATTTTTTTGGTTAGAATTGCATGGACCAGAGTTTGGGTCTATGGCTTCACTTTTATTTCCTTGCGGATTGATGTCCCAAAACTTTGTTGTAAAACCCCCTTCCTAGAAAATCGTATATACCCTTTTATTTATTAATTATTAATTAAATTATAGTAATTAGGTCTAAATAGGAGAATTAGATTTTTAATAATTTTTATGTTAGGTGTTCGGGCACTTAGATGACTTATGGGACCATCAAAATTTTTTCAGAATTTATTCCATGTAGGAGACCCCTTGAGCTGTTGCTAGCCTAACGATGTGCACTACCCTAATCTATAAATTTTCTTATGAGTATATATATATAATATATATATATATACAAATATATATATATATATATATATATATATGTATATATATATTTAGAAAGAAAGAAAAAAAAAGAAAGTAAAAGAAGTATTATTAAAGAATTAAATTTGGATCTAATAATAATAATCCTAAACATGCTACTACACAGCAAAGTACCGCCTTCAGCCTTAGACTTGCTCCTCACGTGGACCTGCTACTATTAGCAATTTAGCATTTGCTATTATCCCATTTCAACCTTAGCATTATACTACTTCCCAACCCGAGTCTTGGCAGCGCCTATCCGAATCCTCTCCTTTCACGCGGACCAAACACTTTCTCTATCTCCCTATAATATATAATATATATATATATATATTTCTCTCTCAAACCCTAACCTAAATCTCTAGACCCCCTCTTCCCATCTAGAGCCATCACCGCAGCCAGAGAGCCCCACCAAGCCATCCAACCATCCCGATGACGCCGACCTCGCATCCTGCAGAATCCCACTCGAGGCACCTTCGCTTCGGAGTGATTTTCCGTCGACTCGCTCAACCAAACGCTATTCCGTTTTCATAGGTATGATCATCCCTTAACCTTCTCCAATATTTGTTTTATAGCCAACCTCGGAAAACGTGTGCCCCTAGGTGAAAAACAGCGTCCAAGTGGACGGACAGACCCAATTCTGGAATCGCAGAATTCCAGAATGACCACCCATATTGCCGATTTCGTATCTCCCACCACAGAGATCTGAATTCGGTGATTCTTTTTGATACCTGTAGAATACCTGACCTAGTTTATTTTCTGTTAAATAACCCTATGCTATTAGTTGCTGTGGACATAGTTATATTCGTCACAAAACTGCGCGCACCCACTTTTTCCAGATTTCCAAAAGTTGGAAAACGGAGCGCGCCCCGCCAAACGGGACCGCCCCGCCGTGTACCAAGTGTACCGCATGGTGCACACAGCATAACCGGACACGTAAAATTTTGTGGGGACTGATTCAGACGTGTGTACGCGCCAAAATCAGGCCGTATCCGCGGACACATTTCGTGTGGCAACTTTTGTGGAACTCGCACGTATTTTGTGCACGCTTGTCAGATTGCGACAAAACTTGCGCCAGTGGACTCGTGGTAACGCGCTGGTCCTGTGACCCAAATTTCACGCGATTATGAGACGGTTGACCTAATCGCCAATTAGCGGGCCCCACAGTTGACTTTTTGGACAAAATTCTGTTCGGCCTATCGGAATCCACATTTGGACATACCGTTGGGTTCGTATTGACATCTAGAGTTGGTTGACCTATAGTTTGTCCCATTTAGAGATTGTTACCCTTGGCACGCTTTTCGGTGCAAAGTGGGCCACACGTGGACCCCACTTTTATCCGAAATTACTGTTTTGCCCCTGTGTCCAAATTGGACGAAAGGGATGTACTTTTTAGCTATTTTGCTCATTTTAAAAATGTTGGTGATGTTTATTTCAGCATCCGGAGACGTTTGTTCGGAGTCCTTAGTTCCAGGTTTAGTGTCCTTGATATTTGGGCGCGTACACTTTACAGATTTCTTGCCAGGCAAGTATACCTTGCCATTCTACTATTTTCACATTCCATATGAGGCATGCATGTTTATTTTCTGTTTATTTAGTTCATTTATTTTAATTGCTATATAAACTGCGCGTCCAAGAAAACTTGGGTGCAACGACGGTGTCGTCGTACTATGTTTTTATTTATGTATATGCATTGGACCTACTTTATGAGACTACCCCATTTTCATGAGGCATTTATGTTTCATTGGCCATGACACTATTCTTACACGAGTGTGAGTCGCATGTAGGACACGGACTTGCGTACTCGGCTGGCCACCGGTACGTATAGGTCGTACGACGGATAGGGATAACTGCCAATAGAAACTTTGCATGCTAGTAGACCTGGCGGTTATTAGAGGTTTATTGTGTCATGGACATGACATGCTTAGAGCATTGGGTGGGGAGAACAACAAGTAAGGCATTTGGGCTCCTTTACACTTTTCCTTCTGTAACCCGGAAGCTCCGCTGGAGATACGGGCGGTGATGACCCCTATACTACTTGGCGGGCCTCTGCCGTTCAAAAGACGACATGCCTTTGAGGCCCCTGGTTCTCCGAGAGAGTCATGCCAATCCCAGTTTTTAGCCAGATAGCCCACTTGGTGGAAAGTTGTTCTCAAACTGCATTCACATAGATGGTTAGGCGACCCCGATGGATGTTTATTTTCAGTACTTTATTGGCATGTGCCTTTTGTATCTTGTTACGTCCCTCTGAGGACCTGGTCCCTTCCAGATATAGGTGAGCAGGAGTACCCGCAGGAGTATGGACCTGGACCTGACGCTACCTATCAGCCTGAGAAGATCTTACCTTCTGATTATATGTGATTCATTGCAGCTGTTTAGAGATTCTAGTTGCTATTCTTTTCTAGACATTTATTCTTATTATAGTTTATTCTCTTCTCTCTTTAATAGTTTATTATAGTCGATTGCAGTGGATTTGTTTCCACCCGACTATCACACTTGGAGATTACTATTTGAGACTGCTTCTTTGATATTCAGTTATTGATTTTCATTATTCTATTATTTGTGCTGTGGATGAGATATAGAACTGCGTGTGACTTGTTGTGACATATATTACCACTGTTGATTGGATATTCATGTACAGCGTACGTGTGTATATGGTTTTCATATATTGGAGTTCGTATACATACGGCTGGCGTGTTACGTATTCCTAGTCCTACGTATTTTGGGACTGGGGCGTGACATGTTTTTGTGGTGGCCCATGCAGGTCAAGAATATATTGTCTCGGTTACGTAACTGTACCGAACAAGCCTGCGTATAGGAATAGAGTATAAGGATCTCATCCACACTTGATTGAAACTCATCCTTCCTATTTAATACTTGCATCCTGTTTGATTCCTGTACTTTTTCTAATCGTTTCGTACATCAACTGCAGAGAGATAGATTTGCAGAATGGATGTACTGCCGCCGATGGTGACACAACTTCTGGAGTCAATGGTCAGACTCAAGGAGGGACCCCAACGATTCCTAGGCTTCCGGGACCAGATGGACAGACTCACACCCCAGTTCCATCTGATCTTCCCGCTTCACCTATTGGGAACCTTCCACCTGCCCCAGTACCGCAAGATGGCCAAGCGCAGATATTCCAATTCTTTCAGATGATGATACAGGAACAGAGACAGCAGGCAGCCGAGCAGAGGCAGCAGACAGCTGAGCAGAGGCAAGAATTTTTAGAAGCACTGGAGAGGATGGCTGCACATGCTACTGTACCAGCCCAAGCACTAGCTCCAGTACCTCGAGCTAGGGTTGGATCAGTAAAAGATTTTGTTCAGATGGGTGCAAGGTAGTACAAGGGCACTGAGAGCCTGGAGGAGACCACCAGCTGGATCACTCACACGCAGAAGCTACTGGAGGCATCGCAGTTACCCATGGACCTATGGATGACGGGTGTACGAACGCTTCTAGATGGTAATGCTCATCACTGGTGGGAATCCATGGAGCGCCAGTTGGGTACTTACCAGACTTGGGAGCAGTTCTTAGAGTGCTTTGAGGGAAAGTACTTCCCGGACACTGTCAGGGATACCTTGTATGATCAGTTTCTTCACTTAGAGCAAGGGAATAGAATCGTGGACGAGTATGATGCCGAGTTTAGTCGACTCAGCAAATATGGCGTTACTTTGATACAAAATGACTTGGCTAAGGCTAAGAGGTTTCATCGAGGACTGACCCAGGAGTTACAATATTATACAAGCTCGCAGTCCCGAGTCTCTTACGCTGAACTACTGACAGAGGCCAGATTTCAGGAAACCATTAGCAGAGGAAGAGGAGGTCAGCTGAGGACACAACAAGGATCAGCAAGGATACAGCAGGGACCAGCCAGGACACAACAGGGAGGACCTATCAGACGTCCCTTGGCACAGCAGCATCAGCAACACAGAGCCGGACCATACCAGAATCCAGAGAAGCCCTACTGCAATTATTGTGGGAAACGCGAACATATATCGAGAGATTGTCAGACTCGCTTGCGTCAGTGTATGAGATATGGCTCCGGGCAGCACATGGCGAGAGACTGCCCAATGCAGACATCGACACTCCCACCACCAGTTCAGAGACTAGCGCTTCCAGCACCGAAGCCAGCCCAGCAGATGACTGGACCGGGAGTACCTCGACCCCCAGCAGCAGGAGGATTTCAGAGAGGACCACCGCTACCCACTCAGGAGGAGCAGTATATGAGGACTGGACATGGACAGCCACAGAGGAACGGACGAGCTTTTGCATTGGAGGTAGATGACCTGGATCATGAGGTGGATGTCATAGCAGGTATTACCCTTGCCTTTACTTTTTCTGTTGTGACATTATTTGATACGGGAGCCATCCACTCATTCATATCATCTAGTTTTATTGCCAAACACAACATTGCTTCTATACCATTATCTAGTTGTATTAGAATTCTAACCGGAGGAGGAGTTGTGCCAGTTAGTCGAGTTTGTAGATCGGGCCCTATAGTGATACGTGGCAGAGAGATAAATGCCCAACTCTTAGTCCTTCCTATGCCGTCTTTTGACATTGTGCTTGGAATGGACTGGCTAAGCAAGTACCATGCTTTTTTCGATTGCTTTGGAGGAAGCATTCTTTTTAAGGTACCAGGCCAGCCTGAATTTGAGTTTGCCCGAGGATCCACAAAAATTCTTGATGGTATGCAGCTCGCAATGGACGATGTTGTCTATCACCCTATTATTTCAGAATTTCTAGACGTCTTTCCAGAAGATTTGCCAGGACTACCCCCAGACAAAGACGTAGAGTTTTCAATTGAACTAGCACCCGGAGCAGCACCTATAGCATCACATGTTTACAGACTGGCGAAGAAGGAGATGGATGAGCTGAAGGAACAGTTAAAAGAGCTAGAGGAGAAAGGTTTCATCCGACCGAGTGCATCATCCTGGGGAGCACCAGTGTTGTTTGTACCCAAGAAGGATGGGTCAGTGCGTATGTGCATTGACTACAGAGCCTTGAATGCAGTGACAGTGAAGAACAAATATCCATTGCCACGCATTGATGATCTGTTTGATCAACTCAGTGGAGCTAAGGTATTCTCGAAGATAGATCTGAGATTGGGATATCACCAAGTGAAGGTACGGAAGCAGGATATTTCGAAGACCGCATTCAGAACAAGATATGGACACTACGAGTTTTTGGTCATGCTATTTGGATTGACCAATGCTCCAGTGATCTTCATGGACTTGATGAATCGAGTCTTCCACCAGTACTTGGATCAGTTCGTGGTCGTCTTCATAGATGATATACTTGTCTATTCGAAGAGCCACGAGGAGCACGAGGAGCACCTGCGGATTGTTCTAGAGACTTTGAGGAGAGAGCAGTTATATGCTAAGCTCAGCAAATGTAAGTTCTTCTTGGACAGAGTTTCATTTCTTGGACATGTTGTTACAGGAGATGGTATTTCTGTTGATCCAGAGAAGATCTCAGCAGTTGAGACATGGCCGGTTCCTAAATCAGAAGCAGAGGTGAGGAGTTTCCTTGGACTTGCGGGATATTATCGACGGTTCATGGAAAACTTCTCAAGAATAGCGGCACCTATGACCCGTTTGACTTGTAAGGATCAAGAATTTATATGGACCGACGAGTGTCAAGCCGCCTTTGAGGAGTTGAAGAAGCGACTGACTACAGCACCAGTATTGACGATTCTGTCAGGATCAGGAGGTTACGTGATCTACAGTGACGCATCAGGAAAAGGCTTAGGATGCATATTGATGCAGCATGGCAAGGTGATTGCATATGCATCTAGGCAGTTACGAGTACATGAGAAGAATTATCCGACTCATGACTTGGAACTTGCAGCCGTTGTATTTGCTCTGAAGCTATGGAGACATTACTTATATGGGGAACGAGTAGAAATCTATACAGACCACAAAAGCCTCAAGTACGTCTTCACACAGAAGGAGTTAAATATGAGGCAACGTTGTTGGCTCGAGTTGATGAAAGATTTCGAGATAGAGCTACATTATCATCCAGGCCAGGCTAACGTGGTAGCAGACGCGTTAAGCCGGAAGCCAGCAGCTTACTTCTTGACAGCACAGAGGGAACTATTGGAGGACTTGCAAGAGCTGGGCATTGAAGTGATACTATCCGGAGCAGATGGGACACTAGCCAACTTACAAGTTTAATCATCATTGGTAGAGAGGATTAAGGCAGCTTTGCCTACATATGCCAGATTCAGAAGACTAAAAGAAAGGACAGAGGCCGGAGAGCAGTCCGGATTGCGCATTCATGAGGATGGGATATTACAATGTGGTGATCGCCTTTATGTTCCTAATGGAGAGATTCGACAGGAGCTGATGACAGAGGCTCATAGTTCGATTTATTCTATTCATCCTGGAGGCACCAAGATGTATCGTGACTTACGACAGCACTTTTGGTGGCATGGGATGAAGAGAGAGATAGCTCATTTTGTAGCTAAATGTCTGGTATGTCAACAAGTGAAGGCGGAGCACCAGAGGACAGCAGGATTTTTGCAACCACTTCCGATTCCAGAGTGGAAGTGGGAGCACATCACTATGGACTTCGTCACGGGTTTTCCCAAGAGTCCAAGTGGGAGAGATGCAGTATGGGTAATAGTGGACCGACTCACCAAGTCAGCCCATTTTATACCTTTTAGAGTGGGTCAGTCTACAGAAGCTTTAGCTGACTTATATATGAGGCAGATCATGAGATTGCACGGCATACCAGTCAGCATTGTATCAGACAGAGATTCGCGCTTCACATCGCACTTTTGGAGGAGCATGCAAGAGAGTCTTGATACTCGTCTGAAGTTCAGTACATCTTACCACCCGCAGACAGATGGGAAGTCGGAGCGTACTATTCAGACCTTGGAGGACATGTTGAGGGCTTGCATGTTAGACTTCGGAGGATCATGGGAGGACCACCTACATCTTGTAGAGTTTTCTTACAACAATAGCTATCAAGCGAGTATTTAGATGGCTCCGTTTGAAGCATTGTATGGAAGAAAATGTAGGTCTCCTGTGTGTTGGAGTGACATAGGAGAACGTCAGATTTTGGGACCCGAGTTGGTGGTCAACACTGTAGAGACAGTCAAGAAGATTCAGGGACACTTGCGAGCAGCGCAAGACAGGCAGAAGCTGTGGGCAGACCTTCATCGTCGTCCCTTGGAGTTCAAAGAGGGCGATCACGTCTTCTTGAGGATATCTCCGACCAGAGGCACCATCCGATTTGGAGGGCGCGGCAAATTGAGTCCAAAGTATATTGGACCATTTGACGTGCTCGAGAGAGTTGGAGAGGTGGCATATCGACTTGTTCTACCACCTTCACTGGAGGGAGTACATGACGTATTCCATGTGTCGCAGCTCAGACGTTATGTGGCAGACAGCAGTCATGTTCTCGACCATTCAGAGATCACCATTGGGCCGAGCTTGTCATACCAAGAGCAACCCGTGGGAATCCTTGATCGTCGAGAGAAGGTATTGAGGAACTAGTCTATTTCCTTGGTTCGCGTAGCATGGAGGCATGGCGCGCCAGGAGAATCAACTTGGGAGCGCGAGGACGACATGCGCAAGCATTTTCCGAACCTATTCGCAGACCAAGGTATGAATTTACATTGTTAATTTATATCTTATACCATCCTTGCATTCTATCGTGGCTTAATTTTAATTTCGAGGACGAAATTTTTACAAGTTGTGTAGAATATAAAACCCCCTTCCTAGAAAATCGTATATACCCTTTTATTTATTAATTATTAATTAAATTGTAGTAATTAGGTCTAAATAGGAGAATTAGATTTTTAATAATTTTTATGTTAGGTGTTCGGGCACTTAGATGACTTATGGGACCATCAGAAATTTTTCGGAATTTATTCCATGTAGGAGACCCCTTGAGCTGTTGCTAGCCTAACGATGTGCACTACCCTAATCTATAAATTTTCTTATGAGTATATATATAATATATATATATATACAAATATATATATATATATATATGTATATATATATTTAGAAAGAAAGAAAAAAAAGAAAGTAAAAGAAGTATTATTAAAGAATTAAATTTGGATCTAATAATAATAATATAATAATAATCCTAAACATGCTACTACACAGCAAAGTACCGCCTTCAGCCTTAGACTTGCTCCTCACGTGGACCTGCTACTATTAGAAATTTAGCATTTGCTATTATCCCATTTCAACCTTAGCATTATACTACTTCCCAACCCGAGTCTTGGCGGCGCCTATCCGAATCCTCTCCTTTCACGCGGACCAAACACTTTCTCTATCTCCCTATAATATATAATATATATATATATATATATATATATATTTCTCTCTCAAACCCTAACCTAAATCTCTAGACCCCCTCTTCCCATCTAGAGCCGTCACCGCAGCCAGAGAGCCCCACCAAGCCATCCAACCATCCCGACGACGCCGACCTCGCATCCTGCAGAATCCCACTCGAGGTACCTTCGCTTCGGAGTAATTTCCTGTCGACTCGCTCAACCAAACGTTGTTCCGTTTTTATAGGTATGATCATCCCTTAACCCTCTCCAATATTTGTTTTATAGACAACCTCGGAAAACGTGTGCCCCTAGGTGAAAAACAGCGTCCAAGTGGACGGACAGATCCAATTCTGGAATCGCAGAATTCCAGAATGACCACCCATATTGCCGAGTTCGTATCTCCCACCACAGAGATCCGAATTTGGTGATTCTTTTTGATACCTGTAGAATACCTGACCTAGTTTATTTTCTGTTAAATAATCCTATGCTATTAGTTGCTGTGGACATAGTTATATTCGTCACAAAACTGCACGCACCCACTTTTTCCAGATTTTCAAAAGTTAGAAAACGGAGCTCGCCCCGCCAAACGGGACCGTCCCGCCGTGTACCAAGTGTACCGCATGGTGCACACAGCATAACCGAACACGTAAAATTTTGTGGGGACTGATTCGACGCGTGTACGCGCCGGAATCAGGCCGTATCCGCGGACACATTTCGTGTCGCAACTTTTGTGGAACTCGTACGTATTTTGTGCACGCTTGTCAGATTGTGACGAAACTTGAGCCACTGGACTCGTGGTAACGCGCTGGTCCTGTGACCCAAATTTCACGCGATTCTGAGACGGCTGACCAAATCGCCAATTGGCGGGCCCCACAGTTGACTTTTTGGACAAAATTCTGTTCGGCCCATCGGAATCCATATTTGGATATACCATTGGGTTCGTATTGACATCTAGAGTTGGTTGACCTATAGTTTGTCCCATTTAGAGACTGTTACCCTTGGCACACTTTTTGGTGCAAAGTGGGCCACACGTGGACCCCACTTTTATCCAAAATTACCGTTTTGCCCCTGTGTCCAAATTGGACGAAAGGGATGTGCTTTTTAGCTATTTTGCTCATTCCAAAAACGTTGGTGATATTTATTTCAGCATCCGGAGACGTTTGTTCGGAGTCCTTAGTTCCAGGTTCAGTGTCCTTGACATTTGGGCGCGTACACTTTACAGATTTCTTGCCAGGCAAGTATACCTTGTCATTCTACTGTTTTTACATTCTATATGAGGCATGCATGTTTATTTTCTGTTTATTTAGTTTATTTATTTATTTTAACTGCTATATAAATTTCGCGTCCAAGGAAACTTGGGTGCAACGACGGTGTCGTCGTACTATGTTTTTATTTATGTATATGTATTGGACCTACTTTATGTGACTACCCTATTTTCATGAGGCATTTATGTTTCATTGGCCATGACACTATTCTTACACGAGTGTGAGTCACATGTAGGACACGGACTTGCGTACTCGGCTGGCCACCGGTACGTATAGGTCGTGTGACGGATAGGGATAACTGCCAATAGAAACTTTGCATGCTAGTAGACCTGGCAGTTATTAGAGGTTTATCGTGTCATGGACATGACATTCTTAGAGCATTGGATGGGGAGAACAACAAGTAAGGCATTTGGGCTCCTTTATACTTTTCCTTCTGTAACCCGGAAGCTCCGTTGGAGATACGGGCGGTGATGACCCCTATACTACTTGGCGGGCCTCTGCCGTTCAAAAGACGACATGCCTTTGAGGCCCCTGGTTCTCCGAGAGAGTCATGCCAATCCCAGTTTTCAGCCAGATAGCCCACTTGGTGGAAAGTTGTTCTCAAACTACAATATGTATACCAAATAGCTTACTGGAGAAAAAGAACAGTGCTTTGTGAAGAGTATGCAAGATAACCTCTTTGACGTAGAAATATATATAACCCCTTTGACGTAGAAATATATATATTTTACTTTGGGCATATTAGTGTGCTATCCTAACTCCTCGTGCATACTAATCATACTAAAATTAGTATCCTATCAAAAGTGCGCCAGTCACACTCCTTGAGTCAGTGGAATACTTTTGATAGGAAACCTAGTTAGTGCACTTTGGTGTGTATTAAATCAAATTTCTTCCTAGGAAACTAAGGGAAAGTGTGCCACAATCAGTCTACGCACTTTCTTCGAGTTGGCAATCTTGCGCACTTTTCTTATGTTTTGTCAGCTGGCGCACTTTGCTTATGGTTGGTAACTCGCGCACTTTTTCCTCTTCGTTTCCTGAGGGATGAAGCTTTGGTTGGTTTTTTGATTTTTGTGTTATTGATTTGTGTGCTCCTCGACTGACGAGTTTCTCGACTATCGAGCTTTGACCTCGGATTGTGTGTTTTGTCTTGTAGCTGGCTTGCTCACACACTTTCCTTGAAAGCGCACTTTATTATTGTCCATGCACTTTTGTCAAGTGCGCTGTGTTGGTCGAACTTGACAAAGTGCGCAACCCTTTGTAGCTTACGTACTTTCTTGCGAAAGTTCGCCAACCTAGTTTTGGTTGTTTGTGCGCTAACCTAGTTTTGGTCGTTTATATACCTACTGTTTCCTACGCATGTTGAGCCCTGTAGATGTGGCCCTATATGTCCTTGCTATTTTACTTGCTAATTAGTTTACTTTTTCTTGATCACCTTATTATACGTTGGATAGAATAAGAGGCATAGTTCAACTCGGGTGATGTTCTGCAACCCCGGTCCTTGTTTGGTTTAAGGGTTGTGGATATGATCTCAAGAGATTCTCGTACTACTTTTATTCCCATTCATCAATATAATAAACTTACAAATTATATGTGACCATTATTTAACTATCCTATCCTGAATAACTTGCTATCTGATAACTTGTCCATGATCGGAATACTATAGAACTTGTTCCAGCCTTGACTATTATATTTGTGCTAATATACTTGATCGCACCGAGAGTACTACCTGATATATATATATACATAGTGAGCTGTCGTGCCACATACTCCTGCTACATGGTATATATTATTATTTCTATGCACAGATCTGGTAGTTGGACAGTGACTTTAGCCGTGGCTAGATATTATTGATTGTTGTATCACACTTGGGTGGATCCAGATTTAACTTTCGAGTGACAATATAGATTCGTATCAAGAGTGCCCATACTTAAGGTACGATATATAGGAAGGAATATTTATGTGACCATGGCATAAGATTCTAACTAACCTAGGGTTAACTAGGCAACTTAATTGTAGAGCATTGGGAGAAAACGGTATCTCAAGATCGTGCATATCGAACCACCATAAATTAGTTGGTAGTAAAGGCTAGCCATCATGGATATTGTATATTATCCGTACTAGTGGAGTGCAGTATCTGATTTAATTATAAGACCAAGCCAGTATCTTTTTTATAGAAAGATTGGAACTGTTACTGATTATTAATTAGCTGAGGGCCCTTGTGAGGGACTGGTGCATCATTTACATATATTCTTGCTTGTATATCATTGGTTCAGCCATCCCTACTCGAATATGGCACGGTCTGAGGATATTCATATATTTTATTACTAAAATAACCCATAGATCATATATCAAGCCGTAATATATGATTGTTCGTCTAATTTTCTTATATATTTGCCTAGCCAAGAAAGTGGGCTATCATGGCATGACGATTCAACCCATGTCCTTGTTTGGTTATTGGGTTACGTTATTGTGTTATGATACTCCATGGACTGAAGCTATATTATTTCTTCTTATTGTATCTCTACTTGTGTATTGTGACTTCTGTTGAGTGGAATTAGGGACACATGTTGTTGTGGCATGATAGTTTAACTCATGTCCTTGTTTGGTTATTGGTTGCACTGTTGTGTTACGATAAACTGTGGACCGAAACTATGCCGCAGAATATTTTAGCTTAACCATAATTAATGGACGTATTCTATCTTGATATGATAGGACACTTTATGTCCTTGTTTGGTGAAAGGGTATCATATCATGTCATGGATGGGATATATGCCATTGATTGTTGTCTCATGCATCTCATGCTATAGATCTGGTTTTATTTCTTTATTTATTATTTCCTTTGTGGTACTTGCTATTTGGGGTCTAAACCCACTTGTTTTGCATGACCAGGTTTAGAGCCAGCGCCAAAGGATCAAGATTACTTCTCCCTCACTGATGGCACACACTAGAAGGATGGCTGCTGAGGGTCACGAATGGATTTCTTCTTTCACTGCTCGTCTTTTGTAAACTATATTCTTTTGGACGTTTAGCCAACCGACACCTGTTAGCCGGCAAATCTGGATACTAGTTCCCTATATAAATATATTTATACTTAGACTGCAGCTGACTTATTATCATGTATACTTTTGATTATGTATCTAACATATCAACTTGTATTGCTAGAACTCTAGAACCTTCTGATGCGGCGTTTGGGATGCCTTACAACTTATTCTAAAATATTTTATATTATTGCTACTTGATTGAGATATAGAAGTTCTTGACCCTAGGAGAGTTAATTGTAGTATGCAACCCCCTCATCTCTAGACAACCTTAACACAATGCGAGTTACTTCGGTATTCCATAAGGTGCGGTGGCTGAGTTATTCCCCTGCTCTCCAGTTTCCTGGATCTGGGGCGTGATAGACGAGAACTACGAAGGCTATATTCATGGGATAAGATGAAACGAGTGATGCTCGGAGGTTCCTTGATATCGAATTTAATTATGTCATCAAATCTCGCAATAGAGAAGTCTTTGAAGACAAATTTGCAAAGTACAAGAACATTATTCTCGTAGACATTCTGAAGAATAGTGTGGGTGCAAAGGAGGCTAACGCTTCCAATAAAAATATAGTCCAAGAAAAAGTTGTCATTGAGGAGACAACGTTCGAACCAGAATCCACAGAGCCGTCGACTAAGCGGGTAAGGAGGCAGAAGGACTCCGAAGATAATTTTGTCACCTGTTATATGGAAGCAGATCTGCTTATCTATGATGAGGTATTGAAAACCAGAGATGTTGTCTTCTGGAAGGAGGCTATCAACAATGAGTTTGACTCTATAACCTCCAACAATACCTGGTGTTGGTTGATCTACCTGAAAGAGCAAAGTCCATCGGATGTAAATAGATCTTCAAGAAAAAGATGAAGACCGACGAAACTGTTGACAAGTTCACGGCAAGGCTGGTAGCCAAGGGATTTTCTCAGAAGCAAAAGATCGACTACTTCGATATATATGCTCCAGTAGTGTGGATGACAACCATCAGGATATTGATTGCTCTGAGTGTAATTCATAAGCTAGTGGTATATCAGATGGATGTTAAAATAATATTCCTGAATGAAGAGTTGACTGAAGATATTTAAATGCAATAGACAGAAGGATTTGTCATCAAGGGCCTTAAAGGCAAAGTCTGCAAGTTGGTGAAATCATTATACCATCTGAACTATCCTCCCAAGATATGGCATAAGAAGTTTGATAAGTTCATTAGATAAAACGACTACAGGGTCCGAGACATATAAGTGTGTTTACACAAAGTTTATTAGTGGAAGAGGAGTCATAGTTTGTCTTTATGTGGACGGCATGCTAATCTTGGGTACGAATTTAGCATGTGTCACTGAGCCAAGTTATCAGATAGCAAGTTATTCATGACATGGGAAAAGTGTCACTTAGGTTGGCACACAAACGACCAAAACTAGGTTGGTGCACTAACGACCAAAACTAGGTTGGTGTACTTTCGAAAGTGCGCGAGCTATAAAGGGTGGCGCACTTTGTTAAGTTGACCAACACGACACACTTGACAAAAGTGCACATGCAAGAATAAAGCGCGCTTTCAGGAAAAGTGTGCGAGCAAGCTAGCTACAAGACAAAACACACAATCCGAGGTCAAAGCTCGACAGTCGAGAAACTTGTCAGTCGAGGAGAACAAAAATTAATAACACAGAAATCAATAAACCAACTAAAGCTTCATCCCTCAGGAAACGAAGAAGAAAAAGTGCGTGATCTACCAAACGTAAGCAAAGTACGCCGGCTGATGAAATATAGGAAAAGTGTGCCAGATTGCCAACTCGAAGAAAGTGCGCGGACTGATTGTGGCACACCTTTCCTCGGTTTTCCAGGGAGAACTTTAATTTAATACGCACCAAAGTGTGCCAACTGGGTTTCCTCTCAAAAGTGTGTTACTGACTCAAGGAGTGTGACTGGCATACTTTTGCTAGGAGACTAAGTGCTGTATGATTGATACGCACGAGGAGTTGTTACTACCATATTTTTAAATAAGGATATTCTTGTCATTTAACATATTATTATTTAGTAATTAAATATTTATATATATGCTACTAATTAATTATATTGAGTTGTTCTATTTAATTATTGATTAGTGGGCTAGCCTATGTTTATTTGGACTTGTCATTAGTGACCCATTAGTTGTCATGACACAATTGGGTCCAACTTTGGGTTAGGCCCATTAGACCCATTTCCTTAATTAATTAAGGAGATTAGATTAGTTCATGAAGAATTAGAAGCTTCCTAATATAGTCCTCCCAAATTAAACCTCATGACTAGCTAGTACGGGTGTATTAGATATTTTATATTGCTTGAAAAGGAGAAAAAAGGGAGACAGCCACTTATGAGGGACTCTCACTCTCTCTCCTCTCATTAATTCATTTATTTAGATCCCCAATTGTGTTCTTTTCTAAATTGACTCATTTCTCCACCAAATTCAACCCAATTCATACTCATTCCCTCTCAATTTCATCATCTAAGAAGTATTGGAGCTTTGATTGCAAGTAGCACTTGAAGGAGGAGGAATTGGCAAAGAGATTGTGTCCTAATTGTGTCCATTGAGTATTTTATTGGAAATCCATCTCCCAATAGGTAAATTCTGAATCCACGGACTATAATTTATGCATTTAACCATTATAATTCATTCTTTGGCTTAGGGCTACCCATAGGATCAAGAACTAGGTTCATATGACTTGTATTATGAATTCTACATGGTAATTTGTGTCCAATTATGGGAAATTTCGAGATTAAGACATCAAGTGTGTGTCATGATACCAATTAGATCTAATTAGACTTAGATCAAGTGTGTGAGGCTAGGTACATGTCCATAATTAGACATGAGTATAGCGTATCATAGTATTTTGTGATACGGTATGATAGTTGCTTATTTTGGGTGATTTGTGTTTATTCTCTTCAATTCCTATTGTAACTAGTTATACTAGTTAATTATAGAGAATTTAGGGTTTTGGCATTCCAATTGGGTATGTATCATAGAGTATTGTATTTATAGCATGACATGTATTTGATATAATACTAATGGGTGTTGGTATTGATAAATAGTATGGGTGTTGCTTGTGTTAGACTTGTGGGTTTAAGAGGGTATGTTGTAGGGAGTGTAACCAGTGTGCAACATATTTGGTTTGTCAGTAAGGGGAGAGCAGTTGGATTAGAACTTGGGCAGTGGCAGCAACACAAGTAATAGGGGAGACCTGGACTGTACCGGGTTATTGAGAGAGGCTAGGGAATACCCTTTATGCAAATGCAAGCCACTAATATGTGGGTATCAGTTTTTGTGTATCAGTAAAGGATATTAGGTGCAGTTGGAGTACATAATCTGATACCTTAAGTATCAGTCAATATCTATATTTCAGTTGCAAGGGATTACATGTGGTAGATGCATAGGTGAAAGAAAGCTTGGTAGCAACCTGCAGGTGAGGCAAGGCTGAACAATAAGGAATTTAGATAGTTTGAGTACTTGTATGCCTGTCTTTGAGTTGGCATTTACAGTATAGATGTTGGCCTGGAGAAACTTAAGTTGCAGTGATAACTTGGTTGTGAGTATCAGTTATACAGAGAGAGGGTGAGTTTTGGCCATGATGAGTATCATTGTGTTGGGAAGGTTAATTAATTGAGTATCAGATATGGTTTTAACTGTTAGTATTTTTCAGTTAGTATATATTAGTATACATGTTAGTATCAGTTAGAGTTTAAGTCAAGTTAGTATATAACTAAGTTAGTATAGTGTCAGTTGCTAGTGTAGTAGATTTTCTATTCAAATTGTTATTAGATGAGTTAGTGTATGATATCAGCTAGTTCAGTTAGTATATACTAGTTAGTGTATTTTAGATATAATCAGTGTACTATATTATTTAGTATATATATATACTTAAGTCTATTGGTTAGATTAACTAATACCCTTGAGTATTGACATAGAGATTTAGGTATAACCTGATATTGCATATTTTAGACTTGTAATCACCCTAGAGACTAGTTATGGACCTAGAAAATTATATTAGTGCATTCTCTAACTCTTTTATCATCCATTACACCAAGTGACATGATATTTCCTATTTATGTGTGTGTGAAACTAGCTCGGACACTGAGTCGTACCTGTTGCTCAAGACCAGAGGTGAGTACATTCTCTGATAGTTTTCTTATTTGATAGTCCCTATATTTCATGTATTTAGTATTGAGATATTTGATTTTTGACACGATGGTTTTACGGATTAGTATACGTGGATCTTGGTCATGAGATATTATTGTTGTGATGACTCAGTGATCACCGTGTCGTGCTTCATGATTACTCAGTGATTACCATAATATCTTAGTGATTATATAGACCGTGATCATAGTGCATGATATTATAGACCATGTAGTGTGATATACGTGTTATAATATATCATAATTTGGATCCATGTACTAGTCGAGGGTTAGAAAAGTATTAGTGGATATATGATCATACCTTATAGCTCGTGATTTAGTGTAGCCCGTAATAGTTAGCAGATCATGCAACTCACGTATGATCACGCTACCTCATTTTTTATATAGCTTGTGTTAGGCCCAAGTCGATCACATATACTTACTAATAGTTCAAGGCACATTTATTATATTGTTTCCTTTATTCCAGTTTATTACATTGATGTTCCTCACCATATTGTTCTCAGTTTTTTGCCATTATTTACCATAATGTTTCTTCTCGTGATATATGCTAGTTTAGTTACTTCCATCATTTATTTTTATTGCTATTGTTGTTTTATAGTTTCTGTCAATTATTGGAACTGCTATTGGGTTGTATTTCGCTACAATCCTGACTGTATATATTTTTTAGATAATTCATTAGAGGACTGGTGTCCTATACACTACGGGCCACAGGATGGCAAACCAGTTGAGATAGCACCCGTAGAGCCTATTGAGATAGTACTAGCAGTCGTTGAGACTTAGCTAGTTCATTTATGATATTATATATGTCAGTTAGACACTTTTGGCATGTATTATTATTTGAGATCTTGTGTTGTGATTAGACTTAGACTTATGATATATTATGACTTTATTTCTTTTCTTCTACTCCATATCGTGTCATATCTTCCTCTAGTTTATTATTGTGATTGGGTATTGTTACCATTATCATATTATCATACTGTCCTCCATTTGGGAGTTGAGATATCTTGATAGGTACATTATATATATTGTGTGAGATGTTTAGATAGTATTATTAACCTAGACAATGTTCTACCATCGTTGCTGTGGCATAGGCTGGACATACCCACGTACTCGTGCCCCTACACCGGGTGCAGGTCGTGACACATTTTTGTGGTAGCCCATGCAGGTCTCAGCGTAGTAGTACTCAGACTTAGAGTATTACTACAAGCCTGCTATAGGATATAGGACTAGGGATATAGGATGAGAGGATACTCAATCACTACTAGAAAAAATTTCTAATTAATTGATTTTGCTATCCTTATTAATCTGAATATTTGCTTTCTTTGGAATATTACTATCCTTTCTTGATGCTTTCGTATCTTGCATAATATTTATTTCTTTGTTTTGAATCTATCTTTACGATGCTGTCGAAGACCCGATCGCAACGCTCTGAAGAAGTTTCAGCGAGGTCAGTTACTTCGTCACCGTAGAGAGAGACAACAACTACTGTTCCGCCTTCTTTCGTTCAGAGGATTGCTTCATCATTCCAGGTGGGGATTTTTGTAGCAGCTTTTGGGGGTGCTCCATACCAGTTTCGAGGGTTGTTCTATTAGTCACGAAGGATCTTCCACCACCACCACCCATGCCAGCAGACGAGACATAGATGTTTGCCATATTCCAGAAGATAATGACAGCGCATCAGAGGCAGATAGATGTTCTATGTCAGGGCATCGAGAGTGCTCACCAGTTAGCACTAGCTATTGTGAAGAAGGTAGCGCTTCTTCAGCCATAGATTGTACCGCTTTATCCCAACCCGCACTAGTCGAGGTCGGGTACCATCATTGATTTCAAGAGGATGGGGCCCAAGGACTTCAAGGGCATAGAAGGAATTTTGTACGCCGATGATTGGATCGAGGACGTAGAGAGGGCCCTACGACTATCACAAATTCTAGAGGGTCTACAGGTGTAGGCAGCGGACAGCCAGATGTTCAAAATTGCTCTGACATGGTTCCGTATAGACCCAAGGATCGCGGTGCCTGGACTGACTTGGGAAGCTTTTAAAGAGTTTTTCAAGGAGAAGTTCGTTCCGGACGTGGCTCTGAGTGCTCTAGAGAGCCAGTTCCTAAACCTCGTCTAGGGGAGCATACGGTGGACGAGTACGCTGCAAAGTTTTGCAGATTGGACAGATTTGTAAAGGGACATAATTAGCTAGGGAAGGCCAGGAAGTTTCGAATGGGTTTGATCAGGAAGATCAAATCTCTCACTAGAGGACACCGTTATGCGATATTCGAGGATATCCTGATGGATACACATAGGGCTAAGGATTACTTGGAGCTCAAATCCAAGAGGATGAGAGACACATCAGGTGAAGCTAGCAGTAGTGTGAGTCCAGCCAAATGACACCACTTCCAGCAGCAGAGGACCTTCCAACTACAGAGACAGCAGTTTCATGCACCATTCTAAGCACCAGTGCAACAGGCATACCAGGCCAAGAGACTGGCACAACAGGCCCCACAGTGTACTCTTTGTTGGAAGATTGGACATACACGGAAGGTTTACAGGAAGAGGCTTGGAGTGTGCCTCTACTGTGGAGATCTAGGTTACCAATTGAGGGAGTGTCTAGTGGCTCCAGTTCGAGCAGGTCAGGGAGAAGCACCGGCACAGAGAGCACCAGTGCGGCCACCTGCGGGATAGTAGAGGGGACCTCCTTTACCGACTAAGCAACAATATTTTGTCTAGCACTAGCAGCACCAGAGAGGTGCACCACGAGGGCGAGCTTTTTCCATGATAGTTGAGGAGGAGGAGCTAGTCGAAGATGTGATATCAGGTTTAGTTCTCCTTGATTCTATTCCACCTTATGCTTTATTTGATTTTCAGTACTTTCCATTCTTTTGTATCTGTATCTTTTGCTCTTAAGCATCGATTAGAGTCTAAACCTTTGGCTAGAAATTTCAAGATCATGACTGGGAGAGGCATTATCCTGGTTAGTAATGTTTGCAAGGATCGGAGAGTTGTACTGGGAGGCCGAGAGTTGAGCACGTGCTTGCTCGTAATACCAATTTTGAGCTACGATATTGTACTCATGATGGATTAGTTGAGTAAGCACCATGCTAGTATAGATTACCATGGAGGCATAGTTTTATTTTAACCCGTAGGAGAGCCAGAGTTTGAGATTGCCAGAGGAGCAGCGGCGTAGAGCGAGGATGCCATCTGTGGAGCCATGGTAGAAGAGAATGAGTTGTCACATTCATTGATAATAGAGGTCATAGATGTTTCTTCTGGAGGAGTTATCGGGTTTGCCGTAAGACCGAGATGTTGAGTTCTCTATAGATTTGGTGCCAGGTGCAAAGCCGATATCTCAGCACGTCTATGGAGTCAACAACAGCGAAATGGTAGAGTTGAAGAAGCAGGTGGATGAGTGACAGGACAAAGGCTTCATTCGATCTAGTTTATCCCCATTGGGTGCTCCGGTATTGTTTGTACCGAAGAAGGATGGATCGGTACACATGTGTATTGACTATAGGGCTCTAAACAACCTTACTATCAAGAACAAATATCCGCTGCCTAGGATTTATGATCTCTTCGATCAGTTGAGCGGAGCAAAAGTATTTTTGAAGATAGACTTGAGGTCAGGTTACCATCAGGTAAAAGTGAAGAAGGAGGATATTTCGAAGACATCTTTTCAGACTCGGTATGGCCAGTTTGAGTTCATGGTGATGCCGTTTGGGTTAACCAATACCCCGAAGGTATTCATAAATCTGATGAACAAGGTATTCCACCAGTATCTTGATAAGTTTTTGGTTTTCATGTCCCAAAACCAAAATACTGGAGAACGGATCTAACAAGGCCAACTACGTATACTTAGAGCACAACGGTACTCCGTATATATTATAAAGCTGTAAGACATAAGGGGTCACTACTACAAACCAACAGTCAAGCCTAGGTCCAACAAACCCTAGTATCTCAATCACAAGAACAACAAAAATAATAACAAGATCTAAGATCAATTGAAATATAATAGTAAAGCATCCTAAACTATAATATATCGATAATCATGATGCTAGTAAACACAAGATAAATAAACTAGCCAGAATCTGAGTCATACATGATTAACCCTAAGATATGTCAATCATGTTATTGTCCGTAGGCTAACTGATCAAACCAAAACATGAGCTAAACACGTGCTCGATGGGTAAATGCCAATAAAAGTAGAATGTACATCAGAGTGGAGAAGTAAGAAAATTCACTCAAGTGGTCTGGTACTCCTGGTGGTCACCATCCTTAGAAAAGTATGAAAGATCCTCCGATGCTGCTACTGGATCTGGCCATACACAACCAGTGGGGTCAGACCCCAAATAGCAAGTACCACGAAAGAATCCAATCTAGGAACTTAAACCAATAACATAAGTAATACAAATACTAAAAGTAAAGACATAATGTAAATGATCTCAGGATAATAAAAAAAATACTGTAAACCTGTAATGAGACATATCCTAAAATGATAAGCAAAAATAGAATAACAAGTGCTGAAAGTAAAGGTGTGATCATATAAAGCCTATACGAACCATCATCCATAAATCACGGCCAATCATATAAGTATGGATTGATACTTTAACTAACTAGGGTTATCATAATCCTAATTACTAACAATTATAATACAACACGATACTAGAGTTCCTTCTGATCGCATGCCCCTGCAGTCTGTCTGGGATATCCATACGCACAAACCAGCACCGGATACTCCTCAAGATACTCCATAATATAAACCACTGATACTCCACAAGATACTCCTTAAGATAACTGTATGAATAACCGAAACTGCATACAATCTAGGAAAATCCCTTGCTATGTACTAAGTGAATCTCTAGTTATTAATACTTAGTTATTTCTTGTATGAATACGGGTGTGGCATTCCGTTGAATCCATCCTAGATATGATGCAACAAAACAAGTTCTAATAGTAATATAAACAAGTTTAATATACATTGTACAAATGGACTCATATAAGCCACAACAACAACCAAGCCATATGAAACCAAGTGAAGCCAGGTAAAGCCATATAAAGTCAGGTAAAGCCATGTACAACCATGTGAAGCCAAGTCCATCCAGATGAAACCAAGTGAAACCAAGTCAAGCCATGTCCGATGAAGCCATGTAAAGTCATGCCAAGTCCAGTCCAGTCAATCATGTCTTCACGTGTAGCCGGACAAAGTCGGGTAAAACCGAGTAAAGCCAAGTCAAGTCAAATAAAGTCATGGCAATTCTCTGAAGCCATGTAAATTTATGTCTAATTAGGTCAAGTCATCGTATTTCCAAACAAAAGTCAGAAGAATCAAAACAAAATCACGAAAAACCAAGAATTCCTAAAGAAAGAGCACGATTGGTATACCATTAGTACAGTCCAATACACCGTCGTATACCGGTCCAGAGATAGGAAAAATATAGCAAGTTCTGGATTCCAACAAATCAGTATACCGTCGGTATGCCGTTCCAAGTAGGCAAGAAAGGTTCTAGAAAATAAAGTTCCACAAATCGGTATACCATTGGTATACTGTAGTATACTGTCGCTATGTCGGCCAAGACATATATCCTGAGTTTGGTTAACAATGTCGGCAATGATTGGTATACCGTCGGTACACGTACACCATCGGTATGCTGATAGGGTTCACAGAAAAATATCAGAAAATCCAAGTCGGTCGAAACTGGTATACCGTCGGTACACTGTAGTATACCGTCGGTATGCTGGTTTCCAAGAATAAACATGGTTAAAGTCAAATTTGATTTCCGGGACCCAAATCAAATCCAAAAAATTACCAGAACCAAGTCTAACAAGAAGTCAAATCTAGGGTAAGTATCATATCACAATATGGACTAAATCTCGCCGTCACAACTCCGGTATCGTTTCTGTTACCGAGTTACCAAAAAGGGACGAAACAAGTTCTACCAAAAATTAAAACCGAAATAGTCACTAGGCTAGAAATCATGATATGAACAACTATAGTAAAGTAAGTCTAAGCTAAAAAGCAATAAATAATGCTCCAGGAAAGTAAAATGACATAAAGTAAAAGAATTTCACGAAATCGGCAAGGTGTACTTGCCTAAAATAAGCTCCCATCTTAAACCTTATAGTCTAACACTACGAAGGGGTTCATAAACCACACTCCAGGTCTCAAGACCAAGCTCCAAGCTTGAGATAAAAATAAAGAAGAGAGGAGAGAGAAAGAGAAAAGAGAAAGAGAAAAGAAATGAAACTCAAGTACTATTTATTGATAAGTTCTAAAAAATATCTTAAAAA
This sequence comes from Iris macrosiphon, assembly GCA_036927795.1. Classification (NCBI taxonomy): domain Eukaryota; kingdom Viridiplantae; phylum Streptophyta; class Magnoliopsida; order Asparagales; family Iridaceae; genus Iris; species Iris macrosiphon. The sequence goes on along the minus strand of JAYESA010000006.1, from coordinate 69,170,797 downwards.
TTAAAACAAATATCTGCCGGACAGTATACCATCGGTATACTGTAGTACACCGTCGGTATACCGGTCATGTTGTAAAGTTTTAATTTTAAAATTTTTTGAGCTTCCTTGAGAACCAATAAAATACAATAAATAGCACAAAAATATGTATCCGCATAAAATACGAATACCGTGAGACGAGTCTCACATCTCTCCCCTCATTAGAAAAATTTTGTCCTCAAAATTTCCATAAGGATCCAAAATCAATTAACAAAAAAATCCAAGAAAGCAAGCATGGAACTAAAACAAGTAGGAAACTCATATGAGCATAAATTTTTTTGGGTAACAACCCCTTATCCTGCAATTCATCCACCTGCTTCTTCATCTCGACCAGCTTACTGTTGTTTACTCTATAGACATATTGCACAATTGGTTCTGTACCTGGCACCAAGTCTATAGAGAATTAAACATCTTGATCTGGCGCTAATCCTGGCAATTCCTCAGGAAATATATCCAAAAACTCTGTTATCAACAGATGTGACAACTCCTTGTCTTCCACCATAGCTCCACAAATAATGCCTTCTTCCTGCTCTACAGCTCCTCTGGCAAACTCGAACTCTGGCTCTCCTGGCGGCCCAAATAAAACTCTACCTCCTCTACAATCTATGCTAGCACGGTGCCTACTCAACTAATCCATCCCGAGTACAATATCGTAGCTCGGAAGTGGCATTACAAGTAGACACGCACTCAACTCCTGGCCTCCTAGAGTAACTCTCCGATCCTTACAAATATCATTAACCAGGATAATGCCTCCCCCGGTCATGATCTTGCAAGTCCTAAGCAAAGACTCAGCTACCAAACCATGCTTCAGAGCAAAAAAAATAGATATAAAACTATGGGAAGCACTACTATCAAACAAAGCTAAAGCTGGAATAGAATCAAGAAGAATAGAACCTGCGATGACATCTCCGGTGGGTTCATCTTTCTCGACGATCATAGCAAACGCTCGTCCCTGATGTGCACCTCCCTGCTGCTAATGTTGGACATAACGTTGCTGCTGTGTCGGAAGCGGTCCCCTCGGCTATACTGCAGATGGTCTCGTCTGTGCCCTCGGAGCTGAAGCTGCTCCCTGAACTGCATGACGAGGATTGGAAGGACACTCCCTCAACTGATGCCCTTCAGTATCATAATACAAACAAACTCCCAACATCTTCCTGCAAACTTCCCAGATATGGCCGGGCTTCTTGCAAAAGTGGTAGAAAGATTACTGTAACTGTCTCTGCTGCTGTGGTGCCTGGTGAAACGATGTCCTAGCTGGAGTCTGGTGCTGCTGAGGCTGCTGGAAAGGCCTGGACTAGAAATGAGGACATTTGGCAGATACTGCACTGCTGTTTGCCCCCAGAAAAGAATTACGGTCTCTCTTTGGCTTCAAACCCAACTCCCGCTCAACCTTGTGCGCCTCCGCAAGTATCTTCGAGTTAATCTCATAAAAAGACGGAATGAGGATCTTTACTTCCCAGATTAGACCCTCACAAAAATGAATAGCCCGAACCTCTGGCTCTCTCACCAAATACTCTACAAATTGGCTCAACCTGCCAAACTCCGCAGCGTACTCCTTCACAGACATGCTCCCCTGAATGAGGCTCTCAAACTGCCTCCCCAAGTCTAGCATGTCTGCCCGTACAAAAAATTTCTTCTTGAAGAGGTCCTTGAATACCTTCCAAGACTGTCCCGCGTCAACAAGAATTGACTCATTCTTGAACCAAGTACGGGCGAAGTCGAACAGTTGAAGTCCTACCGCCTCAACCTTCATTTCCTCAGAAAGACGGAACACCCTCATAAGACGCTCAATGTCCTTGAGCCAATCATCAGCATAGACGATGCTCTCCGTCCCCTTGAAGACCCTAGACTCCAGCTTCTTGAAGTCCTGAATATTGCCTGGCCGAAGCTGAGCAACCTGAGGAGAAATATGCTGCTGGACCAGAACTTCTCTCTCTACTATGACATAAGCAAGATGATGAGCACTCTCGAAGCCCTGCCATAAATCGTCGGTCTGCCTCTGATGTGCCTCTAACTGAGCCCTCTGTGCCTCGAGCATCTCACAAAATAGTGTAAACATCTGTGTTACCTCTGTTGGCACGGAAGGTGGAGGTGGAAGCCCCTCAGATACAGCTGGCACAGTCCTTTGAGTAGGTGGTGGACCTCCAAAAGCAGCTGACACTCCAATCACCAGAGAAGTGACTGGTGCAGCCCCTCGGGACATCACAGACCTCTCAGAAGCTGCTCTCCCCTGCTACGATCTAGTCTTAGGCGGCATCCTGAGACAAAGCAAAAGAAAGAATCAATATGGGACATGATGTAAGACACTCAAGGAAAGGACAGATTAAAAGATCAAATATCAATATCAAAGGATAATAGTTGAATGAATCAAAAGAATTTTTTCTAGATGTGATTGCGTATTCTTAGCTTATAACCTATATCCTATATCCTAACACAGGCTTGAAGTAGTACAACTAAGTCGTTGTACTACCACGATATCGCACAACTTATAAAGTTTGACCTGCATGGACCACCACTAAAAATGTGTCAGGACCCGCACCCGATGTAGGGATGCAAGTAGGGAACAACGCCCAGCCTACGCTACAAAATCGACGGTAGAACGCTGTCTGAGTAATCTATCTAACAATATAATGAACCACCAACAATAACAATATACTCAATCACAGATCTAAGATGGAACGAGTACGAATATGATAAAGAATAGAATAGTCACATACAACTCATGAGTCTAAAATAATACATCAATGAGTCTGAAAAATACTAACAAGGTAAGCTGGAGACAAATCCAGTACAAAAGAATACTAAGAAGCTACTAAACCCAGGTCATCTGTCTCAGTCAGGATAAGTCCCTCCTGAGCGAGGGTCTCTGACTCTAAACCCATAACATCCTGAGGTCCATAATATGTAGGGTACCACTCCTCAGTGTCATCTAAAAAAAATATATCTAGTCAGGAAAGGAGCAGAGTACATCTCTAACAACAGTTCTAATCAATGATAAAAACTATGTAATGGTAAATAGATATAAATATACAAGATGCACAATAGATACAAGAGATACACAATAAGAAAATACTGGAATAAATACAATAATGAATAATATGACAATGAACAAGAATACTAATGTCTAAGTGTGTGAGTACTAGCTTAACATGTGATCGGCTTGAGAACTTGCACAAGAGTATAATGGCCTGGTTAATCATACGTGCGGTGTATGATCAACACTCACAAAAAACAAGACATGCATAAGGAGGGTATGATCACATATCTACACTAAATACTCCCCACCCCGACTGGTATAATAGATCCAACCATGGTATGCTATGGCACGAGATTCTTTAGGAAGGTAGCAAATCTCTCCGAGAATCAGTGTCTGTACATGCACAAGATAATCAATAAAATAAGACTTGTACAAGATACACCATATACAAGGAATAATATCTCATGACGAGATTCGGATATACCAATCCGTGTAACAATCGTGTCAAGAAATATGGATATCTACACTAGATACAATGAGCATAGAGGATATCATAAATGAGAAACTATCCGAGAATGTATTCGTCTGAAGTCCAATAAATAGTCTCACAGATGTCTGATACGGTGCCTCGAAGACCTAGATATGGAATATAACATCAATACAAGGTTTCAGAAAAAAAAAAGTTAAACTAGTCAACTTCTAGGTCAACAAGCCATCTCTAAGTCAAAAGTCAAACTAAGTCAACTCTAAGTCAAACTATGGTCAACTATGGTCAAACTATGGTCAACTATGTCAAACTACATATTTTTAGGTTGTATGAGTCTATCTCAAGAATATTGGGTTCAAACACTAGAGTCTAGGTCATAAAAGCTATATCATAGGATACTAGGATACCGTATCTCAGGATACGTAAAACAATAGATAAAGCATCACATATACATATCAAACAAATATTAATTATATAAAATCCTAATTACAAACATTAAATGGATACCTTGGTTTCAAACTAACTTGGTATCACAACACTAAACCTCAATCTTGATACTCAAACCCAATATCTTGGGTATCCCCAAATACCTTGATACTTACCTTGGTGTTTCAAGGTAATATCCAATACCTTGTTTATACTAACTTTCCATAAATAATATATGCTAACAACTTAAATATTATAAATATAGTATACTACATCATAATTAACAATTAGGAATATATCTACGTATATATTAATAACATATATATATATATATATATATATTAAATAAACCATAACTATATATATAATAACCGTAGAAGCGTCGCTGAAAGCTTGCTGCCGCCGTCGCAATTGCTGCTGCTGCTGTGGCAGAAATTGCTGCTACTGCGACGGATGCCTGCTGCTCTCGCCAAAGCTGTCGCTGCTGTGTCGCTGTTGCTGCTGCAGCCGTCGCTACTGCTACTGCTGTTGCTTTTGCTACTGCGGCTGCTGTTACTATTAACTGATGCTGCTGCTGTTACTGCTGTTGTTGCTGTTGCTATTAACTGTTGTTGTTGTCGATATAAACCGTCGCCAAAGCTCCCTGTTCTCCCTCTCTTATATATATATAACATAATATATATATATAATATATAACACATAATATATAATACTACTATATAACTATATGTAAACATACACACTCCTCCATATACATATTTATGTACATAATAAATACGTATAACAATAACATACATATTTCTAGTAACATATATATAACTACACATATACGTACACAATATATATACATATAACATTTAAGTATGTATATAACAACATATATATATATATATATATATATATATATATATATATATATATATATATATATATATATATATATATATATATACACACATAACATATACTACACATATACATACTACAATATATATACATATACTACAATATATAATAGATCTTACATATGTAGAATAATAACAACATATATATATATATATATATATATAGTAACATATATAATACTACTATATAACTATATGTAAACATACACACTCCTCCATATACATATTTATGTACATAATAAATACATATAACAATAACATACATATATCTAGTAACATATATATAACTACACATATACGTACACAATATATACATATAACATTTAAGTATGTATATAACAACATATATATATATATATATATATATATATATATATATATATATATATATATATATATATATATATATATATATATATATACACATAACATATACTACATATATACATACTACAATATATAATAGATCTTACATATGTAGAATAATAACAACATATATATATATATATATATATATATATATATATATATATATATATATATTAGATACATAGATCTATGACATTCTAATAAATAAATATATATATAACAATAATATATATATACATACATATAATTACACGTCACCATGACTAAGAACACAAGAGAAATAGATCTAGAAATAATTACACAAACACATGGAGCGTATCACACCCGTATCCCACTAGATTTAGGATACGCTTGCGACACGAGTCCACCACATATCCAAACGTACCCCAAAGACATGAGCAAGTCTAATATATTATTTATGAATAATACGAAGAGTCAAATACAAATCTACGTGACCGTGTCAAAATATGACATGCTCAAAGTCCCGTGTCGGAGGAAAAAACCCCAAATCAATACGTATCATCAAATTATTGAGATACGACCTACATGTACCCAATTATGGACACGATACTAGCCGCAAACACATAAGCACATGCCAAATTGATCTATAGGACCAATTGATACACACAACAATTGTCAATCTCAGAATTCCCCCAAAATTGACATAAAAGTACCATAACTTTCTCAATAGGCCTCCTATGAACACAAAACAAATCCTATGGGTAGCCTATAAATATGGATTGATTTTTCATGGTTAAATCTTATATTTAGAACCTAAATTAAGAGAAAAAACTGAATTGTATCTATTGGAAGATGAATTTCTAATGAAACCTCCAAATATGATAAAATTGGCCTCAAACTTATAGATCCTTGCTCCTCTTTGTAGATCCTTGCTTTCTTCTTCTAGATCCTTGCTCCACTAGCCTCTAATGGTGATTTGGAAAGTAATTGGGATAAAATTTGATAGGAAAAATAATATAAAATGAAGGAATTTGGTTGAGAAAAATTCTAGATCTAGTTTTCAAATGAAAAGAGGAGAGAGAAACTTTTCCCCTCTTCTTTAATAGGCTACTATATAATGTCCATTATACCCCTTGGGGCCTCTCATGAAGAAATAATTAAGGAGAGAAGCTTCTAGTCTAATGGTTTAATTAAATTAATCATCCTCCTAATCAATGGGCTTTCTAAATGGGCTAAAATCTAACAATTAATACATGTTGGTCCATGAGTCTAAACTAAACTAATTAGCTCCACTAACACAAGTCCAAAATAAATAAATAACATCTAACAACAATTATATAATACAATAAATAATTATTTATCAAGCACAATATTTAATTAAATATGAAATTACTAAAATATCCTTTCCTAGAAAATGTGGTAGTGACATAACGTGTCGTGATTTGGATCCGTGTACTAGTCGGGGGTTGGGGAAGTATTAGTGGATATGTGATCATACCTTATAGTCCTTGATTTAGTGTAGTCCGTGATAGTTGGCAGATCATGTAACTCATGTGTTATCACGTTAACTCACTTTTTATATAGCCAGTGTTAGGCCGAAGTCGATCACATTATCTTACTAATAGTTCAAGGCACATTTATTAGATTATTTCCTTTATTCCAGTTCAATACATTGATGTTCCGCACCATATTGTTCTCAGTTTCTTGCCATTATTTACCATGATGCTTCTTCTCATGATATATACTAGATCAGTTACTTCTATCATTTATTTTTATTGCTATTGTTGTTTCTTAGTTTCTGTCAATTATTGGAACTACTATTGGGTTTTACTTCACTCCAATCATGATTAGATATATTTTTCAAATAATTTATTAGAGGATTGGTGTCCTACATATTATGGGCCACATGATGAGAAGACAGTTAAGATATCATCCGTAGAGCCTATTGAGATAGTACCAGCAGTCGATGAGACTTAGCTAGTTCATTTATGATATTGCATATGCAGTTAGACACTTTTGGCATATATTATTATTTGAGATCTTTTTTGTGATTAGACTTGGACTAGTGATGTATTGTGACTTTATTTCTTTTCTCCTACTCCATATCGTGCCATACCTTTCTCTAGTTTATTATTGTGATCGAGTATTGTTACCATTATCATATTATCATATTGTCCTCCATTTGGGAGTTGAGATATCTTGACATGTACATTATATATATTGTGTGAGATGTTTAGATAGTATTGTTGACATAGATAGTGTTCTACCGCCGATACTGCGGCGAAGGCTAGACGTACCTACGTGCTCTTTCCTCTATAACGTGTGCGGGTCGTGATAAGTTGGGACATCAAATAAATGCGTCCAAAGTAAAATATACGTATTTCTACGTCAAAGGGGTTCTCTTGCATATTCTTTACTAAGCATTGTTCTTCTTCTCCAGTAAGCCATTTGGTATATGTTTTGTATCAAATTGTAGCACTGAACTTAGCTGGATTCGAAAATAAGCACAGCCAAAAGCAAAGTTACATAAAATATGGTGCTCTATACTATGAGCTAATTTATTTTGTAAAACACAGTTTTGGAAGATCAATCCCCAAGAAAATAAAAGTGAACCCATAGACTGTAAAATCCCCTTCCCAGAAAATCGTATATGCCCTTTATTTATTAATTATTAATTAAAATGTAGTAATTAGGTCCAAATAGGAGAAATAGATTTTTAATAATTTTTATGTTAGGTGTTCGGACACTTAGAGGACTTATGGAACCTTCAGGAATTTTTCGGAATTTATTTCATGTAGGAGACCTCTTGAGCTGTTGCTAGTCTAACGATGTGCAATACCCTAATATATAAATTTTTTTCATGTGTGTATATATATATATATATATATATATATATATATATATATACAAATATATATATGTATATATACATATTTTAAAGAAAGAAAGGAAAATAAGAATTAATATAATAGTAATATAATACTACTACAACCATTATTTCGTTCTTAGCAAACTTTGCTTTCCCCACAGCAACATTTGCTAAACCAACTAAAGCCGCCCACTAACCCGTGTTGCTGCAGCAACTTCCCAGGAAAAAACCCGCCGACCCTTTTACTTCAAACCCACGGACCCTTGATCCCCTCTCTCTCTCTCTTAATATATATATAGTATATATATATATAATAGCTCTCTAAAACCCTAACCTAATATTCCCAGACTTCCCCTTCCCATCTAGAGCCGTCACTGAAGCCAGAGAAGCCCCACCAAGCCATCCAACCACCCCGTCGACGCCGACATCGCGGACTGCAGATTCCTACTCGAGGCACCTTCGCTCCGGCGTGTTTTCCCGTTGACTCGCTCGACCAAACGCAGATCCGTTTTCATAGGTATGATCTTCCCTTAACCCTCTAAAATATTTGTTTTATAGTCAACCTCGGAAAATGTGTGCCCCTAGGTGAAAACAGCGTCCAAGTCAGCGCGAGCAGACAGAATTCTGCAATCGCAGAAACTTGCGATGACCACCTATATTGTCGAGTTCGTATCTCCCACCACAGAGATCCAAATTCGACGATTCTTTTTGATACCTGTAGATTACATGACCTAGTTTATTTTCTGTATTATAACTTTGTGCTATTAGTTGCTGTGGACAAAATTATAGTCGTCACAAAACTGCACGCACCCACTTTTTACGGTTTTACAAAAGTTGGAGATCGGAGCGCGCCCCGCCAAACGGGACCGCCCCGCCTTGTGCCAAGTGTACCGAATGGTGCACGCAGCATAACGGGACACGTGAAAATTTGTGAGGACTGATTTGGATGCGTGGGCGTGCCGGAATCAGGCCGTATCCGCGAACACATTCCGTGTCGTCACTTTTGTGGAACTCGCGAGTATTTTGTGCACGCTTGTCAGATTGCGACGAAACTTGCGCCACTGGACTCGTGGTAACACGCTGGTCCTATGACCCAATTTTCACGCATTTCTGAGACGGTTGACCAGATCGCCAATTGGCGGGCCCCACAGTTGACTTTTTGGACCAAATTATGTTCGGCTCATCGGAATCCAAATTTGGACATACCGTTGGGATCGTATTGACATTTAGAATTGTTTGACCCATAGTTTGTCCCATTTAGAGACTGTTACCCTCGGCACGCTTTTCGGTGCAAAGTGGGCCACATATGGAACCCTCTTTGGCCCGAAAATGACCTTTTTGCCCCTGTGTCCAAATTGGACGTAAGGACAGGCGTTCCTAGCGGTTTGATACCTTCTGAGACTGTTGGTGATATTTATTACAGCTTTCGGAGTAGTACCCACCGGATCCACCGATACCAGGACGACAATTGATATTCAAACATCAGGCAAGTGTACCTTGCCATCTCTGCAGTATTGTTATCTATTTTTCTTACTTCATATTCTTACTGTGCATGCTTAACCTAGGACCGGTTGACATACTTAGCGTCCGATTATCAGTCGGGTGCCAACATCGTACGCGGTGTTGGGTAATGTCATCTAGATATGGACATACGTGACACTTTATCTTCTCGTACTTGTCATACCAAGTACACTTGACCCAGGACACTGGACATTGATCATGAGACAGGATCTTTCCGAGATATTCGTGGTGATCCTGTATAGGATGCAGGACTTATAGAGATACTATATTCTAGATACATTATGACTTGTGCATTAGTTATGACCCCGCTGACATGGACGTGAGACGTTATGTTCATGATTTGTGTGGTTACATTGGGTGAGGAGAGACACACAGACTACAGGCTGATCATATATATACACCCCTATTATTGTGAGGCACAAGACTCTATAGCCGAGCTTGGCCCATTACTCATTATTACTGCTGCTACCGGCTCCCCTACACAGAGCTTGTAGTATGCTTCAGCCTGAGTTCTAGTGCTGCTCTCATCTTGCATATCACTTAGCTGGTTATTTTAGTATTCCCTTATTGTTCCATCTATTGCTGGAGATACCCACAGGCTACAGGTTGATTATGTTATGCCGGCTACTCAGTCTCCCGCTGAGCTAGACCACCTCTTGACACCCCTGCTACCGGCTCCCCTTCACAGAGCTTGTAGTAGTTCCAACCTGAGTACTGTTGATATTCTCTCTTGCATTTTATACAGATGTTACATACTTACCCTGCTTATCTCATTATTTGCTGCACTGTTTATATTCTGGCTTGTATTATTTTCTGTACCTTGCTATGTCCCCTGAGGACCTGGATATGGATTTTGTCCCCAGATTTTGCAGAACAGGTTTACCCCGAGGTTTACGGGACCGCAGCAGGAGGAGCCGATCCAGGAGCTGTACCACCATCTGAGGGCGAGGTCTTAGCTGAAGACTTCTCTTGAGCATCCATGTTCATGCTCATATTTATTATTTATTTCCGTCTTTTCTTTTCTGGTCTGTAGAACCATTGTACTAGATATTTATCGGGTTGTTCCCCGAAGTACTTTGTGAGACTTGCTGATGATTTACATTCCTTATTTATTATGTGGATTATATTTTATATCTTGTGTGGATGAGATTAGTTGTGCCATGATTGTCGTAGACTTGTTTTACAGCTTAAGTATGCCCTGATGGATCCATTATATTGAGTTGGTCTATCGGTGCGTACTGCTGGCCATTGACACGCGTCCAGTCCCACGGTATTTTGGGACTGGGGCGTGACATGGTTTTTGTGGTGGCCCATGCAGGTCTACGACTAAATTGTTCGGTTTTAACTTTGGGACCGGACCAGCCTGCCCTAAGGATAGTATAAACTATAGGATCTCATCCATCATTTAACCATTTGTTGAACTCTATATCGAACTTAAAATTTGTTACTTGAACTGCATCCTGTATTGATTCCTCTGAGCGTTCTCATAGTTTATCTTTTGATTGCAGAGCAATGGATTCCGGGAACAGAGATGATTTTCCTTTGGAGACACCACACGACGCTGTGGTTACTTATGGAGATGAAGTGACACCAGGGGATGGTGGACGAGCATCACAGGGTGATCAAACCGGACAGCCTAATCCAAGGTTCCGGAGAGATGACATTCCACCACCACCACAGTTCACTCCCCAGATGCCAGTATTCCCGCCAGGACAAGCCATGGACGGGCAACAAATATTCCAGATGATGTATGCTATGATGCAAGCACAGCAGCAGATTCAGCAAGAGGCCCATCGGTAGGAGGCCGAGTATCTGAGGACCAGCCTGGTATCCGCATTGGAGCAGGCAAATCCAGCAGCGAGGCGAACATCGACGGGATCTATCACCGACTTCCGTCATCTCAAGCCTCGTATATTTTCTGGTAAAGAAGGGCCAACGAAAGTTCATGAGTGGCTCACAAACATTCAGCATCAGCTGGAAGCCGCTGAACTTCCAAGAGAGAAATGGATGACTGCAGTCAGAAAGCAGTTAACTGATAATGCGCATCACTGGTGGCTAGCAGAGGAAAGGAGACTTGGACAGGATAGAGTCACATGGGAAGAGTTCTCCAGACTCTTTCAAGAGATGTACATCCCGGCAGTTACACGGTCAGAGCTCAGGGACAAGTTCAACCGCCTCATCCAGGGCAGCATGACAGTGGAAGAATACAATTCTGAATTTATTCGCCTGAGTCGCTTCGCTCCAACATTGATTTCGACGGAGGAAGAGAAAGCGGAAAAGTTCTTTGACGGGTTGAAGTTCGAGCTTCAGAGATTGATTGGCTCAGTGGCACCTACAAATTATACTGATGTTCTAGCAGCAGCATGACGCATGGAGCGCGTCACTAGAAGGGAATCGAATCTGAAGAGGCCAAACACCTCTGCACCAACCAAGGCAGCACATGGAGATTCTGTAAAACGATTCCAGAGGAGTACGCCAGATAGAGCAGCGCGCAGGGCCATATCTCTCCCTACTTGTCACCACTGCGGCAAGATAGGTCACATTGAGAGAGAATGCAGACGCAAGTTGGGACTCTGCCTAGCTTGCGGTTCCAACCAGCATCAGACCAGAGAGTGCACCGAGCGCAGAGAGGGAGCACCCAGATTAGCTTTGCCTGCACCACGACCAGCGCATCCAGCCGTAGGAGCACAGCAGGCAGGAGTTGGTGGAGTCAGACCACCAGCCCCAGGAGGGAATCAGCAGAGACCACCCCTAGCACCGCAGGCAGCTTTATTTCAGCAGGCCCAGCAGCAGCGAGGCCAAGCACAGGGGCGAGGACAGGCATTCACTTTAGCTGTTGAGGAGGAGGCTACAGCAGGCGAGGTCATCGCAGGTACTATTTTAGTAGCTTCATTACCTGCAGTAGCATTATTTGATTCTGGAGCATCGCATTCATTTATAGCAGCTAGCTTTGTGGCCACCCATAGGGTAGCTACCGCACCCCTTCCGAAGATGAAGAGAATTCTTACGGGAGGCGGTATTATTTCGGTTAGTGATGTCTGTAGATCATGTTCTGTAGTAGTTTGTGGAAGAGAAATGCGAGCTCAATTCCTAATCTTTTCCATGCCGGACTATGATGTCGTACTTGGTATGGACTGGTTAAGTCAGTACCATGCGACTCTCGATTGCCGACTTGGGCGGGTTATATTTAGACCGCCAGGACATCCAGAATTTGAGTTTCTCCGAGGAGCAGTAGAGCAAGGAGTTCAGCCTACTCTTAGGGTATTATCTGTAGAAGAGGAGACAGGTTACCCAAGAGTCATATCAGAATTTGTGGATGTGTTTCCTGATGATCTTCCAGGTTTACCGCCTGATCGGGAAATAGAATTCACAATAGACTTAACTCCAGGAGCAGAGCCAATCACTTCATCAGTTTATCGGCTAGCACCTAAGGAGTTAGTGGAGTTGAAAGAACAGGTTGATAATCTCTTGGAGAAGGGTTTCATTCGGCCCAGTATTTCACCTTGGGGAGCACCCATCCTATTTGTGCCAAAGAAGGATGGAACAGTACGGTTGTGCATTGATTACCGGGCACTAAATACTGTTACCATCAAGAACAGGTATCCCCTACCACGCATTGATGATCTATTCGATCAATTGAGTGGTGCAAGGGTATTCTCGAAGATTGACCTTAGATTCGGCTATCATCAGATCAAGGTGAGGAAGGAAGACATCCCGAAGATAGCTTTCAGGACGAAGTATGGGCATTATGAGTTCTTGGTGATGCCGTTTGGTTTAACCAACGCGCCAGCAGTATTTATGAGCTTAATGAACAGAGTCTTTCATCAGTTCTTGGATAAATTTGTGGTTGTATTCATTGACGACATTCTAGTATATTCCAAGAGCCCTGAAGAGCACGAGGAACATCTTAGAATCGTGTTAGAGACCTTGAGACAGGAGAAGTTATATGCCAAGCTCAGTAAGTGTGAGTTCTGTATGGACAAAGTGCCTTTTTTGGGACACATCATATCAGGAGAAGGACTTTCAGTAGATCCTGAGAAAGTTGCGGCAATAGAGACTTGGCCTACACCCACATCAGTCGCAGAGGTGAGAAGTTTTCTTGGACTTGCGGGATATTACCGAAGGTTTGTAGAGAATTTCTCGAGGATTGCAGAACCGATGACGAAGCTGATACGGAAGGACCAGGAGTTTATATGGACAGAAGACTACCAGAAGGCTTTTGAAGAATTGAAGAGAAGATTAACAACAGCACCTGTCTTGACTCTTCCATCAGGGTCAGGAGGTTTTGTTGTTTACAGTGATGCATCAGGCAGTAGACTAGGATGTGTTTTGATGCAACATGGCAAAGTCATTGCTTATGCATCAAGACAGTTGAAGGTCCACGAGAAGAACTACCCAACACATGATCTGGAGCTAGCAGCAGTTATATTTGTATTAAAGATATGGAGGCACTATCTTTATGGAGAGAGGGTAGAAATCTTTACTGATCACAAAAGTCTGAAGTATGTGTATACTCAGAAGGAGCTTAATATGAGACAGAGACGCTGGCTGGAACTGATGGTAGATTTTGACATCGATCTGCAGTATCATCCGAGAAAGGCGAATGTTGTTGCAGACGCACTCAGCAGGAAGCCTACGGCTTATTTCTTGACGATACAGCCCGAGTTATTGAGAGATCTACAGGAGCTACAGATAGAGGTCGTCTTACCGGGACAGAATGGCTTGATGGCTAACCTTGAGATTCAGTCATCACTCGTGGAGAAGATTAAGGAGGCATTGCCCACCGATGCTAGATTCCGAAGGCTCAAAGAAAGGACAGAAGCCGGTATGCAGACAAGACTACGCATCCACGAAGACGGGACATTAAGGTTTGGAAACCGCTTGTATGTTCCAAATAGAGAATTGAGACAGGAGTTAATGACTGAAGCACATAGCTCTATGTACTCTGTTCACCCAGGAGGAACCAAGTTGTACCGAGACTTGAGACAGTATTACTGGTGGCATGGAATGAAGAGAGAGATCGCGAGATTTGTGGCCAAATGCTTAGTATGTTAACAAGTGAAGGCGGAGCACCAGAGGACAGCAGGATTATTGCAACCACTTCCGATTCTAGAGTGGAAGTGGGAGCACATCACTATGGACTTCGTCACGGGTTTTCCCAAGAGTCCAAGTGGAAGAGATGCAGTGTGGGTAATAGTGGACCGACTCACCAAGTCAGCCCATTTTATACCTTTTAGAGTGGGTCAGTCTACAGAAGCTTTAGCGGATTTATATATGAGGCAGATCGTGAGATTGCACGGTATACCAGTCAGCATTGTATCGGACAGAGATTCGCGCTTCACATCGCACTTTTGGAGGAGCATGCAAGAGAGTCTTGGTACTCGTCTGAAGTTCAGTACATCTTACCACCCGCAGACAGATGGGCAGTCGGAGCATACTATTCAGACTTTGGAGGACATGTTGAGGGCTTGCATGTTAGACTTTGGAGGATCATGGGAGGACCACCTACATCTTGTAGAGTTTTCTTACAACAATAGCTATCAAGCGAGTATTCAAATGGCTCCGTTTGAAGCATTGTATGGGAGAAAATGTAGGTCTCCTGTGTGTTGGAGTGACGTGGGAGAACG
This sequence comes from Iris macrosiphon, assembly GCA_036927795.1. Taxonomy (NCBI): domain Eukaryota; kingdom Viridiplantae; phylum Streptophyta; class Magnoliopsida; order Asparagales; family Iridaceae; genus Iris; species Iris macrosiphon. The sequence continues at coordinate 69,155,619 of JAYESA010000006.1, read as the reverse complement.
TCAGATTCTGGGACCCGAGTTGGTGGTCAACACCGTAGAGACAGTCAAGAAGATTCAGGGACACTTGCGAGCAGCACAAGACAGGAAGAAGCAATGGGCAGACCTTCATCGTCGACCCTTGGAGTTCAAAGAGGGCGATCACGTCTTCTTGAGGATATCACCGACCAGAGGCACCATCCGATTCGGAGGGCGCGGCAAGTTGAGTCCAAGGTATATTGGACCATTTGACGTGCTCGAGAGAGTTGGAGAGGTGGCATATCGACTTGCGCTACCACCTTCACTGGAGGGAGTACATGACGTATTCCATGTGTCGCAGCTCAGGCGATATGTGGCAGACAGTAGTCATGTTCTCGACCATTCAGAGATCACCATTGGGCCGAGCTTGTCATACCAAGAGCAACCCGTGGGAATCCTTGATCGTCGAGAGAAGGTATTGAGGAACCAGTCTATTCCCTTGGTTCGCGTAGCATGGAGGCATGGCGCGCCAGGAGAATCAACTTGGGAGCGCGAGGACGACATGCGCAAGCGTTTCCCGAACCTATTCACAGACCAAGGTATGAATTTATATTGTTAATTTATATCTTATACCATTCTTGCATTCTATCGTGGCTTAATTTTAATTTCGAGGACAAAATTTTTATAAGTTGGGTAGAATGTAAAATCCCCTTCCCAGAAAATCGTATATGCCCTTTATTTATTAATTATTAATTAAAATATAGTAATTAGGTCCAAATAGCAGAAATAGATTTTTAATAATTTTTATGTTAGGTGTTCGGACACTTAGAGGACTTATGGAACCTTCAGAAATTTTTCGGAATTTATTTCATGTAGGAGACCTCTTGAGCTGTTGCTAGCCTAACGATGTGCAATACCCTAATATATAAATTTTTCTCATGTGTGTATATATATATATATATATATATATATATATATATACAAATATATATATGTATATATACATATTTTAAAGAAAGAAAGGAAAATAAGAATTAATATAATAGTAATATAATACTACTACAACCATAATTTCGTTCTTAGCAAACTTTTCTTTCCCCACAGCAACATTTGCTAAACCAACTAAAGCCGCCCACTAACCCGTGTTGCTGCAGCAACTTCCCAGGAGAAAACCCGCCGACCCTTTTACTTCAAACCCACGGACCCGTGATCCCCTCTCTCTCTCTCTTAATATATATATAGTATATATATATATAATAGTTCTCTAAAACCCTAACCTAATATTCCCAGACTTCCCCTTCCCATCTAGAGCCGTCACCGAAGCCAGAGAAGCCCCACCAAGCAATCCAACCACCCCGTCGACGCCGACATCGCGGACTGCAGATTCCCACTCGAGGCACCTTTGCTCCGGCGTGTTTTCCCGTTGACTCGCTCGACCAAACGCATATCCGTTTTCATAGGTATGATCTTCCCTTAACCCTCTAAAATATTTGTTTTATAGTCAACCTCGGAAAACGTGTGCCCCTAGGTGAAAACAGCGCCCAAGTCAGCACGAGCAGACAGAATTTGCAATCGCAGAAACTTGCGATGACCACCTATATTGTCGAGTTCATATCTCCCACCACAGAGATCCGAATTCGACGATTCTTTTTGATACCTGTAGATTACATGACCTAGTTTATTTTCTGTATTATAACTTTGTGCTATTAGTTGCTGTGGACAAAATTGTAGTCGTCACAAAACTGCGCGCACCCACTTTTTACGGTTTTACAAAAGTTGGAGATCGGAGCGCGCCCCGCCAAACGGGACCGCCCCGCCTTGTGCCAAGTGTACCGAATGGTGCACGCAGCATAACGGGACACGTGAAAATTCGTGGGGACTGATTTGGACGCGTGGGCGCGCCGGAATCAGGCCGTATCCGCGAACACATTTCGTGTCGCCACTTTTGTGGAACTTGCGAGTATTTTGTGCACGCTTGTCAGATTGTGACGAAACTTGCACCACTGGACTCGTGGTAACACGCTGGTCCTATGACCCAATTTTCACGCATTTCTGAGACGGTTGACCAGATCGCCAATTGGCGGGCCCCACAGTTGACTTTTTGGACCAAATTATGTTCGGCTCATCGGAATCTAAATTTGGACATACCGTTGGGATCGTATTGACATTTAGAATTATTTGACCCATAGTTTGTCCCATTTAGAGACTGTTACCCTCGGCACGCTTTTCGGTGCAAAGTGGGCCACATATGGAACCCTCTTTGGCCCGGAAATGACCTTTTTGCCCCTGTGTCCAAATTGGACGTAAGGACAGGCGTTCCTAGCGGTTTGATACCTTCTGAGACTGTTGGTGATATTTATTACAGCTTTCGGAGTAGTACCCACCGGATCCACCGATACCAGGACGACAGTTGATATTCAAACATCAGGCAAGTGTACCTTGCCATCTCTGCAGTATTGTTATCTATTTTTCTTACTTCATATTCTTACTGTGCATGCTTAACCTAGGACCGGTTGACATACTTAGCGTCCGATTATCAGTCGGGTGCCAACATCGTACGCGGTGTTGGGTAATGTCATCTAGATATGGACATACGTGACACTTTATCTTCTCGTACTTGTCATACCAAGTACACTTGACCCAGGACACTGGACACTGATCATGAGACAGGATCTTCCCGAGATATTCGTGGTGATCCTGTATAGGATGCAGGACTTATAGAGATACTATATTCTAGATACATTATGACTTGTGCATTAGTTATGACCCCGCTGACATGGACGTGAGACGTTATGTTCATGATTTGTGTGGTTACATTGGGTGGGGAGAGACACACAGACTACAGGCTGATCATATATATACACCCCTATTATTGTGAGGCACAAGACTCTATAGCCGAGCTTGGCCCATTACTCATTATTACTGCTGCTACCGGCTCCCTTACACAGAGCTTGTAGTATGCTTCAGCCTGAGTTCTAGTGCTGCTCTCATCTTGCATATCACTTAGCTGGTTATTTTAGTATTCCCTTATTGTTCCATCTATTGCTGGAGATACCCACAGGCTACAGGTTGATTATGTTATGCCGGCTACTCAGTCTCCCGCTGAGCTAGACCACCTCTTGACACCCCTGCTACCGGCTCCCCTTCACAGAGCTTGTAGTAGTTCCAACCTGAGTACTGTTGATATTCTCTCTTGCATTTTATACAGATGTTACATACTTACCCTGCTTATCTCATTATTTGCTGCACTGTTTATATTCTGGCTTGTATTATTTTCTGTACCTTGCTATGTCCCCTGAGGACCTGGATATGGATTTTGTCCCCAGATTTTGCAGAACAGGTTTACCCCGAGGTTTACGGGACCGCAGCAGGAGGAGCCGATCCAGGAGCTGTACCACCATCTGAGGGCGAGGTCTTAGCTGAAGACTTCTCTTGAGCATCCATGTTCATGCTCATATTTATTATTTATTTTCGTCTTTTCTTTTCTGGTCTGTAGAACCATTGTACTAGATATTTATCGGGTTGTTCCCCGAAGTACTTTGTGAGACTTGCTGATGATTTACATTCCTTATTTATTATGTGGATCATATTTTATATTTTGTGTGGATGAGATTAGTTGTGCCATGATTGTCGTAGACTTGTTTTATAGCTTAAGTATGCCCTGATGGATCCATTATATTGAGTTGGTCTATCGGTGCGTACTGCTGGCCATTGACACGCGTCCAGTCCCACGGTATTTTGGGACTGGGGCATGACATAGACTAAAACTCTGGTCCATGTAATTCCAACCAAGAAAATTAAGAACGACAAATATTAAAGATGAAGGGGTGCTCGGTCCCAACAACATAAGCTAGAAACAAACAAGAATTATTAAGAACTAAAAGCATGCATAAATCCATGGTTCTTCTCTTGTGCAAGTGGTAATTTCCTACGGAGGGAGAGAAAACCTACGAGAGAGAAATAAAAAGGAAATAATGAGCAGAGAGAGATAAATGGGAATATATATAGGTTTAGGTTTAAGGTATGGACCTTTGGATCACTCAAATCCATCCAAGCCACATATGCCACCAACCCAACCAGACCCACTATTCTCCACAAATCACGAGTCTGATCTAAACAAAGGCCGCGCTAACAACCAACATGCACCAAAGATAACATGTGCCAAAGTGCGTTGGAAAAGGGGCCTGACATCTCTATCCACCTAAAAAAAGTCCGTCATCAAAATTTAAACTCAAGGCTCGCTAAAGATATCAAGACAAGCTACAAACTAACTACGAGCAATCTATACATATAAATAAGCTAGTATACCAACACATATAATAAAGCAAAGCAGCATCCTTTCACATGAGTGCTTGTCGATCACGGAATAAAAGATGCAAGGTATACAAATAGATTATATCATGACTCGCACTCGATATAGGGGCACGAGTACATGGGTACGTCCAGCCTACGCTGTAGCATCGATGGTAGAATGCTGTCTAAGTCACAATACTATCCAATCAATCTCACACGAATATCCAACTCCATAAGGAGACACAGATATTACCATATAATATGAAAATACTCAACCACATAACTAAAGCACGATAAGATATCGAAGAAAATAAACAAAATATAACACAAGTCTAAACAAAATAATCTAACTACAAACAATAACATCCAAGTCTCAAAGTATGCCAAAAATAAATTCAGTACCATAAACTGCTAAAAGAAACTAACTGAATAACTAGTGATCCCGGCTAGACCTCCCGGAATCATACCTGGCCACAAGGTCCAAGGTTGTAGCTACTCTCCCTGTGGTCCATAATATGTCGGACACCAGTCCTCTAAGTCACAGTCTGAAAAATATATCCAGTCAGGATTGGAGCAAAGTACAACCTGATAATAGTTCTAATTAATTGACAAGGACTATAAAATAATAAATAAATAATACTATATGCTGAGAGAAAATAATAAATAGATGCAATGGCTATATTAAAAAGAATAGGCAATATAGGCAATATGGTATAGTCAGTGCATATATAAAATGAAGAGAAAGAACTATAATATCATATACAGGGTAATGTAGTATATGAAACTTAAATAAAGAACTGTAACTATTCTAAGTATTTGAAATAGTAGTTTCGAAATGTGATCGACTTGGGAACTTGTACGATAGCTACATGCCTGGCTAATCATACGTGAGATGTATGATTAACACTAACATTATTTTATACTTGTACGATAGGGTTATGATCATATCTCTCACTAGCAATTTTCTTGCCCCCAACTAGTACAGTAGATCCAACAATGACATGTCACAATACACGATCAATATCCAATATATCATGTACAATGTCTAATATATCATGTACAATGTCTAATATCAATGTCTAATATCAATATCGTGTACAATGTCAATACGATAACCAATGTAACATCTCATAACTGAAGATCCAATCTATATACTAGTCCGTGTAGCACAGTGTCAAGAATCAGATGTAACATTTCTAAATACTTTAATTATAAAAATTATCAAATAACAAAAATTATCAGAGAATGTACTCGTCTGTGGTCCTGAGCGGGCAATACCAATATCCTGCTCTCGAAGTCTCGCAGAACGATCCAATAGTCCTATATTTATATAATATAATACAATAACATAGCATCAGTCGTTACACTAGCACACACACCAACATAATTACACTGAACTCAGAAACTACGCAAGGGTGATAACTGGTCAACTAGCAGGGTCAAGTGTGCGTGTCTAAACGCATATGTGTCATGTCCTCGAATATCATGCACAACAAAACAAATAACTTAACACAAAGTCCAAATCTCTAAATCTCGTATAGCACTAACACATGGTCCAGCTAGTAGGTTAGATACACAAGGCAGTGAGTTCAAAATACGTTAATATATAAATATAGTGCTTATATATATTACATAGTATTACCCACTACTATATTTATACTAATACACCTAGGTCTACACAAAATATAGAATATTTGATACCTACGACTAACAACCAAAATTTTTATAAAGTATATAATAAACCTAATTACCATTAATACTAATTACTATTAAACATACACACATGTGCACTAGGTACTAGGGTTTACGACTACACAGTATCATACAACACACAACATGAAGGAGAGATAAACCTCGATGTGTGCGTGACCGAGGAGGGGGTATTCCATATTGAGGGAGGTCGTGGGTGCTCGGTGGCTGCTGTCCCAACGGAGAGGGAAGTCGACGGTCGGCCTGCTCGTCGTGGAGAGGTCGAGGAAGTCGGGTGGCTCGGGGTCGACTGCTCGGGCTCTGGCGAGGGTGGTCGGGTGAGATGGGTCGAGTAGGAGAGGAGAAGTTTCGACGATGGTGGTGATGACGATGGTAATATTAATGGTGATGGGGACGTGGTGTTGGTCGACTGCTTGGAGGTTACAGCCAACTGATACTTAGGCGGGGGTCAACGGCTCGGGATCGAGATGATGATGGGAGGAGATGATGATGATCAGGTAGTAATGGTAATGAGTCGAGGAGGAAGAGGTTGTGTTAATGATGGTGGTGATTGACTCAGGGATAAGGATTCTGGTGATGATCGGAGATGGATCGGAGAAGGAAGAGTCCAGGGCTGTGTTGGGGTCGTGCTTTGGCGGTTGGAGGCTGTGGTCAGGCAATGACAAGGTGGTGTGGTAGTCCGGCGAGGGGGAAGGAGGTGCTCAGGCGGTTGGGATCGGAGAAGAGAAGGAGAGGGTGGTCGACTGTTGTCCGGTTGGCTGATCGGGGAAGAAGGCAGTGGCGGTTGCTGCTGTCAGGGTGTTCGGGGAGGAGGTTGCGGGGGAGTCGGTGGTGAACAGAGGGAGGTCGCTGCTATGGAGTTCAGGCGATCGGGAAGACTGGCAGCGGGGATCAGTGGTAGAGTCGGGGATGAGGGAGATGATGAAGACAACGAAGAAGGCTGTTGTCGGGGTCGACGGCCGGTTGTAGTGGCGGCTGCTCATCGTCGGGGTGATCGGCAGGATGGCCGGGGAAGATGACCGAAGATGGGAGGTTGGGTGCGAGGAGGAGATGAAGGAAGGCTAGGGTGAGTTAGGGTTTTGGTTGAGGTGTGGAAGAGTGGGTTGATGATGATGATGTAAAAAATAAAATGAGAAGAGTTTATATAGGAGAGAGAAAAGAGGGTGATGTAAACCTAGGGATTAGGGCCGTCCATGCCTCCTAGGGATTGGGGTTGGATTTTACATGAAGGAAATTTGAAGGGTGTAGATGGTGTTGGTTTGAATGGAGGGTGGAGATGGTTTAAGGGGAGGGTTAGAGTGTTGTACACTCCAAAATGGGGAGAAAAGAATATGTGACCGGTCAAAGAGGGGGAGTGTGTTTCTTCCTGTCTTGGGTCCAATGGAAGGTGGACACCTCATTGCATTTTTGCATAAAAGTCCCCAATAATTAGAAAATTATACAAATAGTAGGATTTAGGATTGAATGAGGAAAAATACCATGTTTGGTGTAATATAGTGGCTAAAAAAAAGTGTTTGGTGTTTAGTATGAACCTTAAGGGTGTAAGTGGGGGTTAGGTTTATTGTTGGGTCTAGTTTTGGGTTAGGTTGGGTCCTTACACCAATTTAATTAAAATTAGTGTAAATGGTGTTCTTAAATTAATTGGAAGTACATGGGGTTAAAATTAGGTTGGACACAAGTGTCATGGATGTAGAAGATTCAGAATAAAATATTATCATAATCTGGGTTGCACAAAATGGGTCGGGATTGTGTCTCCAATTTTGATTGGAACAGACAAAGATGCAAAGTTGGATTTATTGGATTTAAAAATAAACAACTGCGACAAATATTGTGCGACTAAAATGAAGCACAAAAGAGGGTATTTATAGGTTACACAAAGGCCAGAATGGAATACGGGCACGTCTAGGACAATGGTGTAAAATTTGTTGGAAGGCAAAAGATAGTGTAGCGCTCCAATTATCGAAGCAACGGTAAGGTACAACAATTGGATAAAATTACAGTAATAAATTATAACCTCAATAATTAATCTCGAATGATACAAATTAAAATCCATAATCCTATAATTTGGCCAGGGGTTCATCTTGTGGGTTTCTAGGTCCAGTCCACTAACACATACATTAAAGAACACTATATAATATATATATATATGTATATATAATATATCATGCAATATATATAAAATAAAATATACACAATACTTATAAATAATAAAAGACAAAAATACTCCTATTTTAGAATGTGGTAGTGACAAGTCTACCCCCCTTAGAAAAATTTTGTCCTCGAAATTTAAGACACATTGTCTCTCTCTGTCCAGTCATAACTTCTTTATTAATCTCCACTACGGTCAAACCTCCAACAACCAAGGTCTAAGAAAATCCTACCTACGGTCATACAACATGCAATCTAGAGAAAACATGTATGATTATGGTCTATTTTGTCATGGTATTACAGTCTCTGTCAGGGTGTACTACTAATTATATTCTAACAAAAAATCACCGATACAAGCTACGGTACTAAGGAATCAATCAATCAATCAAATAGACGGAAAGGAACAGAAGGAAAGAACAGAACCTGCTAACACAACCAAAGGTTTAATGATGCATCCAAAGTTTGATACCCCTATCCCTTTGGTACCAATATTTCTACTACAAGCACACTCACTGCTAGCTCTCTTACCTACTGCAATTATTTATACTAGGTATTCTTATCACTCAAGTGCATACCAAGTGCAACACACCACACTAAGTACTACTCCCTCTAATACAACTCTAGATGTTGCAGTGCCATCTCAGGCATGCTCAGGCCAACAAATCCTTACATATGCACATCATCCACTCATATACTGATACACATTTCTTATCCACATCTATCTAAGTATACCTATATATATTCACAGTCTCTAACACTCAAGGTACAAACAAATACACCAATCGTCTATACCCCTCAACTGTGTACTGAATATTGTACTGCCTGGATTACTTGGACTATTACTTCCAATAATTTTTTATCCATATTAACTGATATACCAATCTAATATTTATCACACGAGGTACTTACTTTTACTAGCACATTGCTCAACTAATCCATGACATAGAAACACTAGCACTCTTAGTATAGTAACAATAGCTTCATCATTAGATTACCTTATCACACTGATAATCATCACCCACTGTGCATCCTGCACATAATTTCTATACACTCTTCCATCTATTGCTTCCAACCCATCACTAGCCTCAACATCAGGTGATATATCCCTCACTAGTCATATACCGGTACACTCATATCTAATCACATCAAGGCCCTACTTTTATCTGTAACACAAGTCTTACTACGTAGCACAATATATTCTTATTCTCTCATACTCTTATACACTTATGGGTACTCTCCTACTATGGCACACTCACAACAGTTAACACTGATACTCAAGACACAGACCTAATTGCAAGTCACTAATTATCACACTAACAAGGAATCCTAATGGAATGAAGCTCTATAAGGAACTGGACTAAGGACTGAAGGTATCTCTACTGCTAAGAAAAAATGATGGAACAAAGTCCTATAATAACAGAAGTGGATAAGTATTGAGATGATACTTTAAGAACCAATTTAAGATACAATCTGATAATCATATACGTCTGTCATGCCCCAGTCCCAAAATACGTAGGACTAGGACACGTAAGCATGCCAGCCGCATGTATATGGCAACTCCAATATATGGAAACTATAACACATGCGTACGCTGTATTATGAATAACAATTCACAAGTGGTATAAAATATCTCAAGTCACAGGCATAATCTAAATCTCATCTACATAAATCAAATAGACATAAATAACCAATATCCATGAAACTAGATCTCAATATAAAGTATCTAATGATGTCAGTCGGGTGGAAACAAATCCACTACCGGACTAGAATATATAAGTGTAACACAAAAAAAAAATACTATAAGAATATCAACTAACATCACTGGCTCGAAGAGAAGACCTCTTCGAAATATACGTAGCAAGTACGGATCTGCGCTCCCATGAATACTCATAAACATCTACACCTGGAAAGGGACCAGGTCCTCAGAGGGACATAACAAGATACATAGAAGCATGCCATAAAGTAAATACTATAAAAACTCAAGGGTGACCTAACCAACTAAGTGAAATACACTTTAAAGACAACCTTGGTATGCATGGGTAGGTGAAAAGTATAAAGCATAGCGTCGAGCCAGAGGCTATGTATCTGGCATTAGCTGTAAACTGGATGCCAGATGTATATGCTGACTACATCACCGATCATGATAGCGCACAGCTAGTAACCTCTGTCGGATGTATCGACAAGCATATACTCCCATAACCGGGTAACACTGATCCCATAACCGGGCAACACTGCGGTTCATGGCCCCGCAGTTTACTCTAAAACTACGGCAACCAATTGTCTATCCCATACTCCTACTAATTTTCTTCCCCGCCCAATGTCAATGTACAAGTCGCGAACATGACGTGGACATCTCATACTATATGCAAGTCTCTAAAGAAATAAACAACTAAGTTAATGTCGTCACACGTACTGCTCATACCGATGGCCAGTCGAGAATGAGGCACGCGTCCCTACATGAACTCACTCTGTGACGTGTAATGATACGTGTCAAAGCCTGGGGAGTCATACCGATAACTCCACAACTTTAGGTGGGTCTACTAGATACTAGGTCAGATACAAGTCCTAACATCAACGCCTTCGTTGACTGCACCCGAGTCTCTCTCGGACGCGCACAGTTATATAATATAAATATGCAACTAATAATACATAATTTAAACAGTACAATAAGGTAAGGTATACTTGCCTATCAAGAAGGCTGCGTAGTACCAATATCCTGCTC